>VXBW01004080.1:41897-54631 GCA_013400375.1 Thinocorus orbignyianus | reverse complement strand
TTTTTCCCTCCTCTAGGCAGGTGGCATTGGCAAAATTAATGCTTATTCTTGAATTTTTGCCAAGCAACAAAACACTCGACAAAAATAGATAAACAGGATGTTGGGTTTGGAGCCTGTGGCCAGGTTACAGCTCCGGCGGCTGCTGGAGGCTCGTCGGGGGTGTCACCCCTGTGGCAAGGACAACTGGCCGGTGCTTCTTGGGGCTGTTGAAGGGAGAGTTGGCAGGCAGGGAGTTCTGTCTTTCTGTAGCCTGTGTTTGTGCATCTGGAGAGGTTGGCTCCTCTCCTGCCTGCTCTACAGCAAGGAGGCAGCACACTCGGGCAAGACCAGGCTGCTCAAAATGGGACAAGATATGGGATGGGGTGGACCAGAATGGGATGGAGTGGAATGGGGTGGAATGGAATGGGATGGGATGGGGTAGAATGGGATGGGATGGGATGGGGTGGAATGGGATGGGGTGGAATGGGATGGGATGGACAAGAATGGGATGGGGTGGAATGGGATGGGATGGACCAGAATGGGATGGGGTGGAATGGGATGGGATGGGATGGACCAGAATGGGATGGGGTGGAATGGGATGGGATGGACCAGAATGGGATGGGGTGGAATGGGATGGGATGGACCAGAATGTGATGGGGTAGAATGGGATGGGATGGGGTGGAATCGGATGGGATAGACCAGAATGGGATGAGTTGGAGTGGGATGGGGTGTTTTCAGTTGGAAGGAACCGACAAGATCCACCCAGTCCAACTCTGCACACAGCCGAGTTCCCAGTGTCCCGCTGCAGGTTTCCCTCTCCCTTCGCGGCCGCGGGGAGGTGGGTGGCCGTGCTGTACCTGCCCCCCGGGTGGCCCTGAGGGGGCCGGGTGGTGACACCGTCCCCTGCAGCCGCTCCTGCAGCTGGGGAGCATTCAGATACAAACGGGCAGGAGGTTCTCTGATGGGTTGTAGTAATTTCTCTCTCTGGAGGACGTGAAATTAAACTGCCTTTTCTTTATTCTCCTCTGCCCAGTGTGATGCCAGTCCGAACTCAGATTCTCCTGAATTATAAAAAAAAAAAAAACAAAAACCACCTTGCAGATTTGATTTCTAATGTGATGTGCCAGATGGTAGAACCTGAATTAGGTAGCAGGCATTACTGAGCTGGGGCCTGCAACTGAACTACGAAATATTTAATGAGCTAGATTTATTTCTGGGTGCTGAAGCCTCAAAAGACGGGAGAGGAGGCATTTCACATACGGCAAATGTTTAAATAAGCCTTTTCCTCCTTTTTAGCACCACAGCAATAACTCCTTCCCATTCCAGGACTGCTGAAACACTCAGTTCTGTGAGGCTGTAATTATTGCGGGCGCTTCAGTGTGGCATGGAGCTGGGCAGTAGGACGTAAGTGCTGCTTTTGTTATATTGATGAGCAGTTTTGCTTTTTAAATCCTGTCTGTATGTTCTTGGACAGCACAGCCCTCCAGAATTAAATCACCCAAATGCCTCTGTACCTGATGCCTGTGAACCCGTGCTGCTCTGCCGCGATGGCCCGGGCGATGGATGGGTCAAGGCAGATGTTGGCAGTGGCGGGTCAGCAACACGGAGATGAGATAGATGCTGCAGATTTAAAAGCTGCAGCTGCTTTTCCTGGTGGCTCTGCTGGTGTTTCCCTCCTGCTCCCACCTCGTATCTCAGTGCCAGGCTCTTTGCCTGCAGCACCTGGAGAGGAACTTGGGGTTTTCATGTGAGAAGACTTTTCCTGCTGGTGAACAGGCTCTGGATGCTTCAAATACGTGTTATTACCTTCCCGCTAATATTTTTAACCTCTGCTATGGATTGGTGCTGTACAAAAAGCAAGTAGGTAAATGCTTCTGTAAAGTGGCAACAGGAAGAAAAGGCTTTAGAAACGGTGGGAGGAGAGCTTGATGCATTGGAAAATAGGTAGTCTGTGTTTAAGTGTAGATAATGCATGCAATAATACTTTCTTTTTCAGAGCTCTTTAGTTTAGTGGGTTTTTTTGTTGGGTTTTTTTTTTTGGAAAAAAACCACATCAACAAACCAGCCCAAAACTTCTACCCCTTCCTGTCGTTGGCTCTCAGTGTTGTACCAGAAATACTTTTCTTTAATTGAGACCCTCAGCAGACTTCTGTCTAAGCACTGTGGGTTTTGACACTCGCAGGTCCCGCTGCTGGCACCCAGCAGAAGGCTGTGCCTGGGCTGGGTCTTCTGTTTGTTCCTGTTTGTTCACACGGGAGACGGGGGGATGCTTCCATCGCTGCTCCCTGCGCTCCTGCCGCTCCTGGCGGTGGATGTGGCTACAGAGCTGCCAGGAAAAATCGGGCCAGTACCTTGTGTTCAAAGGGTTACCGGATGCTGCAAGTATTCTGTAATGTCACATCTTGTGGTCAAAGGGTTTTAAGCAGTTTTAAGCCCTGCTTCCACCTGTTTTTCAAGCTTCATTCCCAAAATAGAAATTAAAATCACAAGAATACCATGCTCACCCTTCTGCTCATTAAAACGTAAATGGGAAGTTGTGTTTTCTGGCACCTTGTGTTCTTTTGGTGCTTTGGGGATGAAACAGCCCTTTTCCAGCCAGATGAAGAAGGATGTTTTTCCAAAATTCAGTTCCATCCTTAGACACAAACAATCCTGTGTAATAGAAACAGACCTCAACATGAGCCGTTTTCACAAAATAGTGGCTGTGGGGAATTGCCTCCATCAGCACCCACGAGCTCATCCGTGTTGTCTCAGAGTCCAACTGATCTATTTCTGTAGGGCTTTTCTTGGAGAATGATTTTAAAAGAGATTGGAAGAAATAATCTGGCACATCCTTGTGTCTGTCCCAAGACAAGATTATTTTTCAGTTGGGTTCAGACCTCTTTACTGGTGTTAACTGGCAGGTTATAATCCATAAAGCAAAAAATGTGTGGATCTTCTTCAGCTTATTTGCTGTAGCTTGAGATGTTGGGAGGACATGGGTTAACACACAGCCATCGTGTTTTCCAACTGATTTCCTTGTGTGTGTTGCCACTTCAGAGCTTGCTTCTGTTTGTTTTCAATGCACAGGGAGAGACCAGGCAGTTTTAGGGGCGAGGAGGAGGGATGGTAGGAAGAAACCACTGAACAGCATTTCCTGCTTATCGTCCATCAGTATCCGATAGGATTGACACCTGCTCACAAAGGGCCATTTTTTTAAAAAGTCCTGCTATAGGTAATTAAAGTATACTAATTGAATTAAGGTCCCATCTGTCTGGGTTCAGCAAGCCAACAACAGCAAGTGCCTTAATGAAGATCCTGTGTTTGCTGTAGCAGAAGCTGCAGGCACAGAGCTGGCCACCGACGGTGGGCACAAACATCTGCCTCCCCGGCACTGAGGGCCGGAGCACCCCGGGCTGAGATCAGAGCTGCAAGGTCAGCGGCACTCCTGAGGTGACAGTGAGTGCCAGAACAGTTCTGCTTCCTGAGGAAAATGCCAATTTGAGCAGGGTGCAAGCATTTTTAAGGCCTCGGAGGCAGACGGCAGCAAACAGACTGTGTTGGGTATCTCAGCATCTGATCACTCGCTCAGTGGGACGAGGTCTAATATTGGAGGCAAGAAGAGAGAACATCGTAGTTAAAAACTCAATGGCTTCAATTTCCAAAGGTTTATAAAGCCCCAACCTCTCCCCAAGCTGATTTGCAGAGGCAGTGGGCTCCTGGGCTGCTCCTCCAGGGGCTGTCCCCACTCCCTTATTTCCCTGTCAGTCCCACGGGCGGGCAGAGCCCACTGAGGAACCTCCTGTTGGATGCTGTGTCTTCACTGGGTTTGTTGTTTGGATTGTAATTTTGTGAACAAGACACACAATTTGTGATCCCCTTTGCCGAGAAGGATCAGGCCATGCCATGGGGGATAACCCCGTGGCCCTCCCGGAGCACTGGAGGGACGGGGGCACTTGTGATGCTGGGGGTCTTCCAGAGGGGGTGGGAGCAGGAGGGAGCAGCAGGGCCACGGGTTCTGGATGAAGTGCTGAGGACAGGTGCCGGGAGGGGGATGTTCATCCTTGAGGGCGCAGTGTGCAGCCAATGATTTGGGGGATTTTTTTCCCCTTATGGGAAAATTTCCCAGTGAGGAGGCTGGATGAAAGTGGATGCATCTTCATGCAGTTTGAAAGCGGAGAGACATCTGCCACAGATCAGAACAGCCTGGCAGGTGGAAAAACACACCAGTGCTCCCCGCTCCCTGCCTTTATCCTGTGTGCGCCACAGCTCTGCTCCGCGCTGGCACGGGCTCCAGCAGCACCAGAACCCTGAGCTGGGCTGTCCCGGGGTGCCAAGGGGGGAAGCTGACCCTTCCCTGGGTCCCGGCCGGGCTCTGCCTTCCTGCTGAAAACCACAGAAAGCTGCAGGAGACGGGAGGATTCTGCAGCTCAGGAGCACATGAATGAAAACTGAATTATTTAGCATATTTTTTAGTGCAAGCAGGTGTGGGGTTTGAAGTGGTTTGAGATGGGAATTCTCTGTAGAGGAGTTAAGGTCTGGTGGGATTTGAAAGCTGGACCAGTTTTCCGTTCTTGTCCTGCTCTTCCCGTGTCTTGACAGCCTTTTGCCTTTTTTTTTTTTTCCTTTTTTTCTTTTTGTTAGGTCTGAATTCTCATTCTCTGTTGTGTTTTCCACCCCCTGTAACTCCCCTCTCCCTGTATTTCACCTGCTGAGGTGCGGGTGGGAGCTGCTGTGAGGATCCCGTGGTGACAGCGGTGCCTGATGCCGGGGACCGGGGTGGCCCTGGGTGCCCGGGACGTGCCTGTGCCCCACAGCCAGGTGCCAGCTCGGCTGGAAGCAGGGGCCGAGCCTGCAGGGCTTGGCAGGAGGCGAGGGCTGGCACTGGGGGTGGTTTTGTTCGGGTGTGCTTTGTGCCTGTGTGGGTTTTGGTGTGTTTGTTTTATTTTATTTTTAGAAAGCAGGTGGTGGCTCACAAAGCTGCGTGAGCACTGATGCGGCGTCCTGAAGGGAGAGGACAGGGATGGACACAGGGAGAGGGCTCGGGCAGCTCCAGGGGGAACCACAGCAGGGCGGATTTGGGCTGATGGTTCCCTGCAATCCTTCCTCCCTCCCCGTTGCCTTTGTTCGGGCGTTGGGACGGTCTGCGTGAGCACCGGGCAGACTCTCTTCTCCTCCACGATCTGTTCGGCTCCATCTCGCCCAGATTTTTCCTGCCGCACCCAGTGCTGGCTCATCCCAGCTCCTGAGCATAGACCTGGCTGGGACACCGGCTGCCCGGCTCTGCTGTGCCCGGGTCAGGGGGAAGGGCTCCTGGGGGGGGAGGCGGTGATGCTCATTCAGCCACCCCCACACCCCAAAACTCTCAGATCATTTTGGGCAACCCAAGTCAGTCTGAGCTGTCTGTACAGCACTTATTTCTTTTTTTTTTTCTTTTTTTTTCTTTTTTTTTTTAAATATTACTGTTCTTTTACTCAGCTCTTGTCTCTGTTTGCAATCTCACAAGAGATGAGAGGAAACCCTCCCCACCATCCGGATGGGGACAGGGGCACTCAACGTGGCAAAGAGCAAACCGCGGCGTGAGCAGTGACCTTCAGGGACTGGAGAAGGAGGGGTTACTGCATCCCATCTCCCTCCTCCTCCTCCTCCTCCTCTTTGGGCACCAGCCTTTAGCAAGCCAGACATTTGGGTAACAGATGGGTGCTCTGGTAGGTCTGGAAAACCTCTCAGGCAAAAGTAAATCCTTCCCTTCCCACCAGGAGGTTCAGGCCGTGTTCTGCAGAACAGCGTGTACGAGCCCAGCTCCCCCGGGAGCAGATTGCCCGGCTCCCACGGCGCTTGGCCGGCCGCCCCCTGCCACCGCTGCACCCCCAGCCCTCCAGCCCTGTCCCAGCACCCCCGGCCCTCCAGCCACCCCGGTGCAGGGAGCTCTGGGGCAGGGGGGGATGTGGAGGGGGGTTTTTTCTCGCCCACCCCCGGGCACGGCTCCCCCTTGGGCAGGGAGAAAGCCGCGATGGGTGAGAGCAGTTGCTGTCGTGATGCAACGTGAGATGTTGCAGCTTCTTTCTGGGAGAGCGGTGCTCTCTGCCATTAATTGGAGGGAAAACAATCAGGGACCTGCTGCTTTTGGAGTTTGTTGAAAGCGCAGGAAGATGGGGAAATATTGGTGTTTATGAAGCGGCAGCTGGTGCTGAGCTCTGGCAGGGGAGCGGGAGGAGGAGGAGGGGAGCGGCTGTATTTGGGTTCTGGGCCTAATTGGCAAAACTGTAATAATTCTTAGATCAAATACATGATGCATTCAGCCCACTTGCATTTCTAGTTACTGCGTGTAATAAGTCATAACGCTGGGGATTTAATGAATAATGGTTCCTGCTTGCCTCCCCTTTGAGCGGAGGATTTCCAGAGAGCCTGGCGGTCGTGCAGCCTCGCTCCATCCCCAGAAGGCAAATGAATATAATCTTTATTAGGGAGATAAGGCAGACGAGACAAAGGCCTGGAATAACTTGGTTAAGTTTGTCAGGGGAAAAAAAGCAATGGCACCATCAGGATTTATGCCCAGGAATTAAGATTCTCGATCCCCTCAGTGAAGGAAGTGTCTGTCCTTCTCAGCTCGTGCTGGTGCTGCGCAGCCAGCGCTGCCAGGAGGAACAGCCCCCCCTCAGCCGAGGAAAGCAGAGGCAGAGCGGCACCAAGGAGACCTCCCGAGGACTCGAAAGGTGCAGAATTTAGGTCTGACACCCCCAAGGGATGCGGGGGGTTGGAGGAGGGACCCTGGGCGCCCGTTGGCCTGGCACCAAAACGTTCTTTAAAAACAAAGTCGCATCCAGAGCTGCTCTTACACACCCAGAAGAGCGGGAGAACCAACAACGTTAATGTATCCAGGAGCTACCTATGGCTATTGGAATGGGGGATTACAGGCATAAAGGCTTGGCTGACTCATTAGACCTCATTAAAGTCTAATAATGTCTGTGAAGACGCAGATTGCACAAGCACAGCAGCAGAGGCTCCGTTAGCCGTTTGGTAGTTTGGGCATGAAACCATAAAATGTGTTTGTCCTGTGGAAGCGCTGGGGCCAGGGCTCCCTCCGCGGTTTGGGTTAGGGACAAGGGGGCTCGTCCCAGTGAGGGGTGTCGCAGGAGCCCCCAGGGTGGCCAGGGAGCCTGGAGGTGCTGGAGCCCTGGGGGAGAGGCAGAAACCAGGAGCGACAGGAACACCAGTGCTGGGAGGTCCCAGTGCCCGCCAAGCAGCGCGTTACGTGCTCACCCACCTGCAGAAATTTCGGTGTCACCGACCTAAAAGCTTAGTAAAATAAAACCTGAGAGGGACCATAAAGCAAGCTGCTTGGGGAAATCCTGAAATCTAACACAATTCGAGGTTTCTATTAGTATTGAGACATCAAAGCCTTTAGAAATCCCATTTTCTTGGGGCTTTTGGTTTTTTGGTGACTAAGCCAAGTGATTGTTTTTCTGAAAGCTGAAGTTCTTAAGTAACCAAGTGGCTCTAGGAGCTACTGCTTCGGGAGCTCCTCCAAACACTGCCAAATTCTGGCGAAAACCTGGAAGCCTGGCAGCTCTGCAATGTAAAGAAGTTCTCATGTCAAGTCGAGCTCTTGTGACAATGACCTTTTGTTGCTTGTGAATTTGTACAGAAGCTTTTAATGAACTTCTTTCTTGATCGAGACCTGTCTGGAACCTGCTAAAAATGTTTATGTTTGGGAAAAATACAACCTGTCTGACCCTGAGCTGAGAAAAATTGATGTCTTGAAGTTGTCATGGTGGGGAGAAGGATCCGGTTGTGCCATCCTTGTGCTAAATTGTTCCTTCCTGTGAGATTTGTCCTTTCCAAAATCCTGGCGTAATGCATTAGCACATATTGCAGGCGAGAGCTGGCCACAAGGGTCTCATTTGAGTCTGTGGCCGCTGCTGGTTTTTTGGCTATGGAAAATAGGAAATGGGAGAGAAACAACATCTGATTGGGACCTCTCTCCCTTTGTAACCTTCCAGCCAGTATCCTCCAGAGAGATGGATTTGGGTTTATTTGAGGTTGATTAATTTGAGTTATCTTTTAAGATATAGGGCAAAATTAACAGAGTTAAGAATTACTGCAATATCAAACAGCACTTTAAAGAGGACGGTGGAAGTCTCCTCGCTTCACTCCTTCAAGCCGGAGGGAGGCACCACCCCGGGATGGAGAGAGCGGTGTCGGTGCTGGGAGATGCTGGGCTGGGAGTGTTCCCACATCCATCGGCTCCTGCTTTGGCTTTTTTTCCTGACTCATCTAATCCCGAGGCTGGGCAGCCTGGGTCCGCTCCTCCACACCAGCTCTAGTGAGTGCAATTAATGGCCAGGGGCTGCTGATTGACCTTGGAGGGAGGGAGGAGCAGGCTGCTCTGAGAGGCCAGTTCCTAAATGTGCCGAGGCACAGGTTGGCTGGGCTGGGAGACTCATGAAATTTAAATTAGGAGGATTTTGTGGGGAAGAGGAAAAAAGTATTAACAAACTAAAGAGAGCTAATTACTGGAGATGGAGAACATTCGCTGTGCAGTTGCAGATGACAGCGGTAAGTAGTTCCCATCAGGGCTTTTCCTGCTTTGGAGACAAAGGGATCGGCCGTGGACCGAGTTATCAAAGATGATAAGGGGCTGCATTTATAAATGGAGATGGGCTCTAATTGCAGAAATGCCTGCGAACTCTGCTGCAGCACTTGGCTGAACCCTGGTGTCACAGCACATTTTTGAAGTCTGCTTTCTGTAGTCATTACACACCGCTCCGTTTGTAATGAAGTTTGCAACTCACGGAATTTCGTTTGGATAAATACGAGCTCCCCCCACCCCCAAATCCATTTCATGTCTATCTCTTAATGGGGAAAGAAATTAAACCTTGGTTCCTCGTGTCACATCGCAGCAGAGGCAGCGGCAGGGATTTAACTCCTCCACTCGAGAGGCAGAAACGACTCCACGGGCGACCTCCGCGGCGTGAGCAGCACCCCTCAGAGCGAGCAATCGGGAGCCACAAGCCAAACACTTCTGAGGATGCCTTGACTTTGTCTCTAACGAGGGAAATTCTGTCATTCTCAGTTTTCCCGAAGGAGTCCGTGCAAATGCTCTCCCTCACACCTCATTGCAGCAGGGGGTGCACGGGGGGTTAAGGGCCAGCAGATTTAGGGTGTGGGGATTTTTTTTCCCCTCTTGTGTTGTTTGCCCTCCAGCTCAGAGAAATCCTTCTCCTTTTTTGCCTGAGCGGGTTGTGACTCGGCTAGCAGGAATCCTCTTCTCCCGAGCCAGAATAATGGCCCGTCCTGGTCTCCTAGTAACTGCTGCCACATCACTTCTGACAACGGTGCATCCTCTGAGCCTGGCTCCCTGCTCCCCGCTGTCTGCTCTGTTTCTTCAGATGGCAATTGTCTGAAATTTCTCCAAATGAGCAACTTTTGTGTGTGCAGTTTTGTTTGGTTTGTCTGTGCTGGCAGAAAGGGGGGTTACAGTGTCTTTGTGTGCTCTTGCCTTAACGCCAGCGCGAGCCCTCGGGGACCGTACGTTGGCAAGAGCTGCTGGGAGGGTCGTCCCCCCCCCGTGTCAGATACTGCTCCTGTTATTTTTTGAACCCGGTCTCTCAAAGCGTTTTAAACTTTCTGTTCTGGGAGTAAAAGTGTTCTCATTGATTATTTGCACTAAAAGGCTTTCTTTGCTCGATGTGTTTTGGAGCCGGCCTCTCTCTAGATGTAAAAGTGCATCTGATGAAACTTCTCCAGCAGCCCCCCCCGCCTCAGGGGAGGGATCTGACTTGGGGGGGCTGAAGGATAAGCCTGCTCTGGGGGCAAGAGCTGCCCCGCAGTGCTGCCAGGCTTTTCTGGGTGAAAGGTTTGGGGCAGTTTGGGGGCAAAATGAAGGGCTGGAGGGAAGTTGATATTTTCAGGGGGTCTTTTCTATTGAGGGGAATGCACCCGCATAAATGGGAGCTTATAGTCTGGATACGTGGGAGGCGAGGAGGCTGGGAATTCCCGTCGGTGGGGCAGAGCGAGCCTGTGCAGAAGCAAGAGCAAGTGTTGGGGTTATCTGAGCCCCAGCAGACCCCAAAGCTGGACCCACCACCCAACTGTGGGAAGGGGCAAGCTCCGATGCATCTGAACGGAGCCGAATTCGGGCCGGGGCGATGCCCAGTGCCCCACCCACACCCCAGGCTCATCCTCCCTCTCCCCCGAGGAGACTGAGGTTGCTCTCACTAAAAACACGTAACCTGCCTCGGTGCCACTGTGAAAACTTTATTCTCTCAAGAACAGCGTTGTCGTGGTTTTAGTTTGGATTCGGATTTTGTTTGTTTGGGTTTTTTTCCTTTAAAGTAAATGAAATGCTGCAGTGGGAGCTCCACTTCACACACGTGCAGGGACACAGGCACCCTCGCTCCGAGGAGCCGAGCCGTGGCCGGGCGAGGGTGGGAGCGGGCGCTGGGGAGCCGGCAGGGAGAGGGAGCACAGAGGAGATGAAGGGGAAAATGCATGAATCACAGCGTGCCAGGGGAAACACATGAATCACAGATTGTGTCAGCAGATTGGACAGATTCCACCAGGATTTCTCTACCTGCGGATCCACAGCTCTGAGTCCCTGAACCCCTTCCCTGTGCCCGGTGTGAGCTGCGGTGGATGCTGCTCCGGGAGGGTCCCTCCCACCCATCCTGGCTCCGTGTCCATCCTGGCAGCCCCTGGCATCCCATCATGGGAAGATTCATCTCCAGGTCCCACTGCTGCAGAACTGGGATGTGGGGGGGACTGTGGGTGCCCGTTGCTGACTTACAGCTACGGAGGGTATCAGGTGCCCTTCCCCCCCATCCCGAGCTCTCCCCCACGCTCCAGGCCGTGCAGTTCTGCTTCTGGAGCCCTCTTTGCCTGGTCACCAGCATTTTTAGGACCATCTGGCCCAAATCCAGGCTAATCCATTATTGCACTCAGAAACCCAAGTTCTGATTGTGGCTTTATGTGCTGTTTTCTGCATCCCACATTCAGCCCCCGGCTCCACATCCCAGCCTCCAAAGAGCCCGGATCCAGGCCAGGTTTAGTGATGCCTCCAGTTCCTTCTCCTGAACGTTGGAGCTTTTGGGGAAAATGGAAAAATCCTTCCTCGCTCCCAGTTCCTAGGGGCCGCCGCGCTCCCGCCCCCGCTGACAAAGCTGTCCCCGTTCCCTCCCCCCGTGCCCCCCAGCACCCGCTGTCACCGAGGCATCCTGCGCGGGGCAGGGCACCTCATCCCGAGGGGTAGTAGGGCACGTCGCTGTGATAGTTGTAGTCGGGACATACTTTCTGCACCAGCCTGTAGTCTGTGCTGTAGAAGGTGATGTAGATGCAGATGACTTTGAAGGGCTTGGAGCAGACCCAGGAGACGTGACTCTGGGTGTGTTCGTGGTAGCAGGTCTTGGATGGGTCGTAGGTGCAGAGGGTGGTCTTCTTGGCACGGTCCACTTTCTCGTACTCCACACGGCAGTTGAAGATTTTGGATTCTTTGGCTTCAATGAAGATCTGTTGCTCCAGGTCAAACTCCACCGCCTTGGTGGGGGGGACGAGGCTGACGGAGATGTTCCCTTGCCCGGTTGAGTTGTGTCGGAAGAAGACGTTGACCGTGCCGTTGCCGTGATCAACCACTTTTCCGGTGATCAAGAGATTCAACTTCACTGTCTTGATATTGGAATAGAAATCTCCCCAGCCAAAAATTTTTTTAAGCTTGCCTGAGGCTGGCCCCAAGTCCCTCGGTCCTCTGGGGTGCGGAGCATGGTCCTGCTCAGACAGGTTGTCCAGGATGTCCCATAACTCCCGTGAGCTGCTCACCAGCTCCAGGAGGGTCATGTTCTGCAGTAAGGTTGGAGTTAACAGGGACTTTGGAGAGAGCAGCCCTCTCATCCTCTGTGCTTGAGCTCTCTCCTGGGTCTTGGGTTCACGTTGCTCTGAGCCCTTCCCCGGTTCTTCTTGGCCACAGATCACCTGAACGCAGCGATAGTGGAAAGTGAGATGGGTGATGGGTGCCCCCCTCATCCCGTCTCACTCTCCAGTGTCATTCCACTTCTCCAGATGTGAGCCAGCCCTCCTCTTTCCCATCCTTGTTTTCCTTACTTCCCTTTTCTCTTGCCTTTCCTCTCTACTTCTCCCTGTAGTCCATATTTCCCTTCTGACAAGGAAAATTTTTCCCTGCTCTTGTTCTCTCCTGGTTGCTCAGGGAATGGGTGAGAGGAGCCAGGATGGGTACACCCTGCTCACTGCCAGTGCCCCCTGGCAGTGACACCTCTCTGAGGGGCAGAGCACTTGCACCCAGGGCATCTCTGCAGATGCTGGGGAGAGGATGCTGCGTGGGGGAGCCCACCCTGTGATCATCCACCGGTCTCTCTGCTGACAGCACGGCCCACGAACCCCTCTTTGACATCCAGACTGTGCCATGGTCTGGGGGCAAGAGGGGGCTGGGAGCAGTGGGGCAGGACGGGGGACAGCAGAGCTCAGGGGTGAGTTCTCAGGCTGGGGAGATGCCCTTTGCCCTCAACAGCCACAGACGGGCTCTGCCAACTCCTGCTGGCAACGGGCTCTGCCTCCAGCCAGCTCTGCATCCCAAAACAGGCACAGACGGGGTTTGTGGACCCCAAAATAAGCCCAGGTGGTGGCTGGGGCTGCCTTGCAGCCAGGCTACGGGCAGTGGGCCGGGGGATGGCCGGGGGGAGGTGGATGCTGCAGCCCCTCCACCCTTGGTGCCGGGCTGGTCCCTGGGGTGCAAAGGGCTCACCCCCCCGAGGGGGGACCCGAAG
>VXBW01004080.1:2987-41306 GCA_013400375.1 Thinocorus orbignyianus | reverse complement strand
GGGTGCGAGCAGGGCTGGGAGCCGCCGTGCAGAGGAGCCCCCATAGCTCCCCGGGCTGGGATGGAGAACTGGCACCAAAGGGGCAGACCGGGAGGGCAGAGCTGGGGGACCCCCTGGGGTCACTGCCCCTGTCCTCAGAACCTGCTCTGTCCTGCCCCGGGGGAGCAGGCAGGGTTGGGGCATTGCCAGAGGGTGATGGCTGTCCTGGGGCTCCACTCTGCCCCATCCCATTCCCCCCAGTCCCACCATCAGGACAAGGCAAAAAGGCTGCTGCTTCTACCAGTGCCCCCCACCCCGGGAAGGGTGCAGGGGGCACCGTCAGGGCAGCTCTGTCCCTTGGGAGGGGATGGGTGAGGCGAGGGGAGGCTCTTTGGGCCTGGGTTTATTGGGGAGGGTTAATTTCTGTTTCGCTCACGCTGGCTGCAGCGCTGCTTCCCCCCCGCCACGGTGTGGCTGCGCAGTCTCCTTCCCCTCCCCATCCTTAAAATCATTAAAACCAGAGAGAAATGTAACATTTTCAGCATGTTTTGATTTGGGGGTCTCTGTGCAGCCCCTTCTGCCTTCTCCAAAGGGATGTGGAGCTTTTCCCTCCTCCTCGTGGGTCCAGCATCTCCTCTGCAAAAGGTACAGGCCGGGTAGGGGGTTTGTTTTGAATTTTTTTGTGATTTTGTGTTGTGGACACGCGTGTGTACATCTGGGCAATAATGTTCTGCCCTTCCCTCTGCAGGGCAGAGCTGAGGGTGGCAAATGGTGGCTGCCAGGGCTCTACTCCTCTTTGACCTGGGAAATCATAAAAAGAGCAAGGACAGGCAGATCCTGTTCCCCCAAGCCAGGCAGTTTGATTTTTATATTGCCTCAGAAGTGAGGGACTGGCCAGCAGCACTGCCCTTCCAAAGGGGACCGAAGCCACCAGTTTGCTGTCACAGACAGGTTCCCTCCTGGTGGGTTTTGTCCCACTGAAGGCAGCAGTTGTCCCTTTTCCCATCCAGCGGAACCAAGCAGCAGCCTGTCAGGGACAGAACTGGAGTTAAACCCGGTATTTTCTCAGCCCCTGGGCAGCGATTCCTCAGCTTTACAGCCCTTCACCTTCCTCGCTGTATCCTTTTTGTATTCCCCCTTTCCCTGAGCTGGAAAGCCAGGTCTGGCGGCGCTTCTGAAGATGAGCCAACCAGGGAGAGCAGGTTGTGAGACGCAGGACACTCTCGCCCAGCGCCCCGCCAGCACTCCCATCTGCACAGCAAACTGCTCCAGCTCTCACTGTGATGGCAGCACTGGGATCTGGACAGGGAGGTTTCTCTGTGGTTTTGGGGAGGGCAGGAGGGTGGGTGACCAAGCGGTGGGGTGGCTGCTGCCTGCACCCCGGGTGCCCGCTGCCCGCAGTGCTGCCTGTTGCCTCCTGGCTTTGCTGGAAATCTAAATCGGGTGGGAAATCCCATCCTGGAGAGATGCCACAGGAGTTACCTGGGACTTGAATTGCTTTTTACCCACTATCGAGCCACTTGCTCTCCTGGAGCGGTGGCATTCTGGGGCACGGGAAGGCAAGCCACCTCAATGCCAACGGAGGGCGAGGAGCCTGGTGAGCCCGGTTGCCCTGGCTGACTGACGCCAAAGGGAGCAAAGGAGCGATGAATCCCTTAAAAAAAGCTTTCTGGTAGCCAGGGCTATTAAGGTCCAGGATATTCATCCAAGAGCAGTGCTGGAAGGACCCTGGGGCCTCCTAAAACCAGAAGGAACATGGTGCTGGAGGATATATGGCAGCACTAAGGCCGTCCTGGCCCCAGCGGCGCGCTGGGTACCTTTAATAGGCTGCACGTCTCTAACTACTGTGATTTCGATAAAAGATCTTCATAAAACTTCCAAATGTCTGTGCCATCACCTGCTTCTTAATCACTCTGAGGGCTGCATCCCCTGCACAGCCTCGGAGGAGCGTGGGCTGGGGTCCACCCACTACCCCCTCCTGGATGAGGGGGGTCCTGGACGTGTCCCACCTCTTCCCACGCCGGTTCTGGGTGGTGAAATGCTTTTTTGGGGAGCAGCTCCACGGCTCTGATTTAGCTCCTGGTGGCTCAGGGAGGCTGAGCTGAGGTCAGTGCAGCTCAGGACAAGGAGGAAGAGTAAGGGATAAAAATGATTTAATGTGACTTTCTGGGTTTCCTGGTGTTTGGAGGGAGCTGGGGACTGGAGTGGCATAAAGGAGGGCTGATTTAGGGGCTGCTGTGGCTCATCTTGTGCTGCGATGGCTCCCTCCGGAGCTACTGAAACAGCTCGTGTGTGGTGAGCGGGGGCTGGCGCTCCCCGGGGCAGGGCTGGGGATGGCTCCCCCAGTCCAGCCCGGGGACATGTCCCAGTCCTCATGGTCCGTCTGAGGGGCCCGTTCAGTAAAAGTGGGCTCTTGCACCTCCCCTGCAGAAATGGGCCCCCGATGATGACAGTAGAACCACCCAGGCAGGTCCTGGGCCAGCGCTGAGGGACAGGTTTCCTTTTAAAAACTGGCAAATACGTTCCTGGTGCCGTAAAACTGGATGGGATTGGGGTGGGAGGGGGTGATGTTTCTAGAGCTTTGGGAAAACTCTTTTTTCCCCAGGTCCAGGGGATCCGGCTCCCTGGGAGGGATGTTCTTGCCCTTGCAGTGAGCAGGGGCTGGTTTTGGGAGCCCTCGCCTGGTGCCAATGCTCATCCCCCGCCCCGGGCGAAGGGACCCGGGACACAGGGGAGCAGCTGAGATATTTTTTTTAAGATGTGATTTATCTGCAAGAAAAACTGAAGGAAGCCTTGGCAGAGCTGCCAGGCCCTTTCTCCCCGGCGCTGCTCTGCCCAGCTCCGCTTTTCCTGGGTTTCTGTTGCCCTCTAGTGGGATTCCGTGCTGGGAAGGTGGGCTCGGGCTGGGGGTGCTGGGGGTGCCCGACTCCGCCGAGAAATCACTGCTCAGCACCGGGAGGGAGTGAAATGCGGCGGGGGGAGGCTCTGGGAAGCACCTCCCGTTTACCAAGGCAGCTTTCTAATAACGGATCTGATTTTTTGGAAGCGTTTTTTCATAAGGCGTTATCGACCTCCGCAGAATTAAGGCTGGAAGGAGATTAGAAAGACAACAAAGGCTGGGAAAGGAGGAATATATTTTTAAGCAGAAAGGTTGCAGTGACCTGAGGTGTGATGGGGGCAGGGGAGGGGGGAGAGGCTGGTTGTTGGCAGCATCACGGGCAGCAGAAGCAAGGAAAAGGGTTTTGCAGCGAGCTGTGGCCGCGGTGACGCGCCACGAGCATCCACGCACAGCAGAGGCAGCTCGGGGGACATGATGCGGGGTCCTGGAGGCTTTGCAGGTGTCTTGAAGGTTCATCCCCAAAGGGAAAAAGCTGGGCTCTCTTGTGCCACGGAGGAGGAGAGATGAGGCGTGACAGGGCTGCCCGTGGGTCCGGTGCCCCCGTAAACTCCTGGTGGCTGCTCAAGCTGGAGCAGCTGCATGTAGAGCAGTGCTGTCAGGAACGCGGTGCCAAAGACCAAAAAAACCCAAAACTCCAGCCCTGAGAGCGAAGATGCTGTGGGAGAGACAGCAGGGATCGGGAGGTCAGAGAAGCTGGCTTATGTAGAGACTTAAGAGAAGCAGTAGAGCACGTAGAGGGTGGGAATCCAGGCTTTCAAATGCCTGACAGCTGCAAGGAGAGGAAGATAATTAATTCAGGTGTTGATTAAGAGGGATATACAGCCTTGGATGCTGTGTATCCCCTGGTGCAGCCCTTTTCCCTCCCAGTTACTCTGGGAAAGAAACTACCATCCTCATTTTTATTGTGCAGCCCAGCACCCCAAGGGTATCTGGCCGCAGCAGTGAGATTCCTGCTGGGCTCCCCTGAGCCCCGGCTCCTGCTGCCTCTCCAGGAGCTGCCGGATGAGCTCTGCCTTCCTCGGCTGGGCTGCTGGAGGGATGTGCTCCCAGGGAGCAGGTGGAAGCTGTTGGCACCCAGAACCATATGAGAAGTGATTAACTTATACTTTGCTCTCACAGAGCCTTTCATTAGCAGGTAGAAAAAGATTGCTTCAGGGTAGTAAATATAGATATTGCAGATTTCTTTGAATTTAGGGGTCCAGTGGCAAAACTGGGGAGAAAAGGCAGGTTCCTGGATGCCTGTCAGCTGCATCTTGCTTCATCCTCTGCTGCATGTGCAAAACAAGCAGATTCCCCCCCTCACAGTATCACTCTGTGCGTGCGTCTGCTGGGGGAGCAGGGAGCTGCTCTGGGTCCCCTCACTGCTGCTGGGGCTGTGGGGGCAGCCCCAAACCTGCTGCCCCAAACCTTCCACGTCACAGCAGCATTTATGGGGGTGAAAACTGAATAGCTTGGGATATTCTGAAAGCACCGTTGGGGCAGCAAAACTCCTGTTTGTCCTGGGAAAGTTGGGGACCTGGCAAGGGCGAGCGTGTCCTGTTGTGCTGCATGGCGGAGAGTTTTGATGATTTTTTCATCCCCATCTCCTTTGGGTTTTTCCGTGTTGGCTCATTTGGTTTTCCCAGGCCAAATGGGAGAGAAAAGAAATGTCTTGCTTCTGCTCTGGGGGGTTTGGCAAGAGGGTCCCCGTGGGTCTGGGGTGCTGGGAAGGGATGTTGCGGCTGCTGCCCCCAGGGATGCTCAGCCCCAGCCTGAGGGGCCCAGGGGGTTCCTCCCTGGGGGGACGGATGGCTCCGATTTCCCACCCTCCGAGGCTGAGTATCTTTTCAGAAAAATAACTGATGAGGCAACTGGAGTCTCTGCGGGAAGAGAAAAAATCCTGGGGAAAGCAGAGCTGTGGCAAAGGGGTGTTTGTGCAGAGATGAGGCTTGGAGCCATCACCCTGCCCTGTGTTTTGGGTGCAGAGTGCAGGATTTTTCTCAAAGCAAGTCTTTAATTTTACCTGCAAACCCTCCCATAGGACAGCAGGGCACATGCAAGCGGCCGGTACAACCCCAGTGCCTCAAAACCACAAACCTCTGGGGGAAAAAAAGTCATTTCTCCTGCCCGTTCAGGCCACGCAGGGCGTTCTGCTGGGTGAACCAGCGGTGGAGGTGCCGGTTCACATCTCGAGCAGCATCTCCTTCCTTCAGAGCAGGACAGAGATTAACAGCTCATTTCTGCTGGGCTCAGCAAAAGGCAATGCCACGGGGTTTCCAGGGCTGATCTGAACTGATAAATTGGAGACGAAAAGGGTTCACATCCCAGTAACACTTTACCAGGGGTGCTCCCATATTTACATCGTGATCCCGTCATTGGGAAAAGGCTTCATAAACCCCCTGCAATCTATTGGCTCAAAAACTGCACCGCTTGCAGCTGTCAGGGTTTCTTGCCCCGTTTCTTCGAGCAGGACAGGGCTGAATGAAATTAAAATGATCAGTAAAAACGCTGTGACGCCTCTGGCTGGGGCTGAGTTGTTTGCCTGCCTTTGAAAGGTTGGGGAGGAAAAGGACCTCAGCGTGCAAAATACCCTCTGTGCTATTTTAGTCTGGACAGAGAAGAGGCCAAAATCTTTACAGTTTGCTGCTCGAGCTGCAAGGAGAGGAAAAACCTCTCAGCAGAAAATCTCAGAGGCTCAAAGCTCTGCTTTGGCCCCAGAAGAGCGGCTGTCGGCAGCTCTGCCCTGGCAGGATGGGCTCCTTTTCCCCCGCCTCACCTCTCGGCTGGTATTTCAGTCACAGCCGATGGAGTCGAGGGATTTTTTTGCTTGGATCTCGCCTCTTGTTTTTGATATGCTGTAAACACCTGATCTTTGCAGGGAGAGGTTTGGCAAGACAGCTGGTGTGTGTCTAACAGCAGAGGAAAGAGATGCCCCCTCCAGGCCCCTCGAATTAACACAGCTTGGCTGGAGAAACATTAATTTCTCAGGTGCATTGTGGAGGAAGGCGGTCGAACTTCTCAGATGCCTTTTCCCAAGAGTGTGCAGGCAGGAATTCTCTTTTCTCTCTCCTCCAAAAACTCGGTTTCCCCCCAACCCCAGTTCATCTCCAGATAAGAGCTGCCTTAGCCAAACCTTCCCCCCTCAGCCCGTCCCTCTGCATCTTCCCACGCCGCTGTGCTTCCCTAGGCTGGCTGTGGAGGGAAGATCAGCCCCGTCTGGGAGCTGTGGGATAACACCAGTGATTAATATTTTGTAACGCTGGAGTGGGCTGGAAAAGTGGTGGGGTTTTCCCTCATTGAAAATTTTGTCTCATTGACATACAATACAGGGATAAGGAAGCAGGGAGGGCGTTTTGAAGTGACGTTCATGGTAGGAAATAATTCTCTTGGCAGCCTGGATCAGGTGCCTGGATCTTGTTCCTCCTTGTCCTTGCACCTGGAGACCTCAAAAACACCGAGACCTTGGAACCCATATCCCATGGCTGGTTATAGAGTAAATACTTTCACAAATCCAGACACTGGAGTCTTCTAAAATTGCAATTTTCCCAAGCATTAAAAGAGACCTTATCAAACAGTAAAATGACTGAAAGTTGCTCAAACCAGGATGCACCCCAAAATTTCCCCATAATAATTAAAAATCTGGGGTTTTTAGCAGCCCCTGTGGAGGGGAGGGGGTCAGGGGCCAGCAGGTGAGGGGGAGGGCAGGTATCCAGTGGTGTTCCCAGGGCTCGCACTCCACTGGCAGCCTGGGCCAGGTCCAAGCTGGGGGCGGCCGGTGCTGGCCAAGCGCAGCCCCCCCCATCCTGCTGGGAACGGAGCCCCTCTCTGCCCCGGGGGTCGGGCTGCACAAAGCAGGGCACCTGGGCTGGGTGGCTAGGGCTCATTTTGGGGCTGATGTGGGGGGATTTGGCCATTGGGTGGGATGTGGGCTGGGGGTATGTGCGGGAGGAAGGGGGTAAATGGGGTGGGTGCTTTAAAAGTAGGAGGTGAGTGCACACTGCATTGCAAGCGTGTTTTTAAGTGAAATTTCTGTGTGCTGTGGAGCTGGAGCAACGTCAGCCCCACTTTCTTCATTTCGGGGGTCTCCATGGGGTGATGTGTATCTGAGACCCTGTGTTTTCCCAGGGGTTTTGCTTTCTCAGCCCCTTCTTTCCATCACGGCACTGATCCTCATACCGCATCCATCTCATGGTGATGCGAAGGGTGACCTGAGCCTTCCAGCCCTTTGCCATCGCTGAGCTGTGATTTGGCTTTGGTGGGTGGGGGCTCTAATTACCGGGAGCTGAAGCATTCGGAGTTCAAACTCCAGATCCTACAGACGTGTCTGGCTGAGAGCTGCCAGATGGGTTTGCGTGTTCAGCCCAGACCCCCATGCTGAGACACAGCCCGGGGCTGTGCTCGGCTTCTCCCCCGAAATAAGGCACCGTCTGGAACCCCCAGTGAAAACACTGCATCGACTGCGTGTGCCCCGTCGCCCCCCTCCCCAGCTCCGCTCACCCCTTGACCCTCCAGCTGCCTTCTCCCTGCCAAAAAGCAACAAATCCAGCCAAAAAAAGCTGCAAATCTCCCCCTTGACACCTGCACTTTCAGCCCCACCGTGTCCCTGAGCGGGGACGGGGTCGCACCAGCAGCGGGTCCCAGCTCCCGGGGGGTGACAGGCTGTGATTGATGAGCGTCCTCCTGCCCTCCGGGGCTGCTTTGCTTGTCCAAGGGCTTTGGGGGAATCTCTGCCTTTCTTTAGGCTCTGCTTTCCAGTTCACTGGGTTTTAAGCTTTTCTGCTTCACTTGAGAAGGCTGCGGGGTCAGATGTGAGTGGGGGAAAGCAGCTTTTAAGGAACAAAGAGGCTGCAAGGCTCTGCTCAGCGTTGCTTATTTACCCCCAAACTGCCTCGTTTGCTCTCCAGCCCCTTTCCCACAGCCCCACCGTCCCGGGAGGGGGCAGAGCGCAGCGCGTTGTGCGAGCTCGTGTTGACAAGCTCAGACTCCGCAGGGAATAACCCAGATGGATTTGCTCTTGGAAAACCGTGCTTCGGATAAAGATGTGGCTTTCCTAATTACTCCGATGGCCAGATCCCAGACAGCGTGGAGCAGCCCATGGACAGGGGCCAGTTCGAAGCAGCTGAAGCTCCAGGTCCGTTGATGCTCTCATCCACGGGATGAAGCGGCCCCTGTCCCATCGCCTCGAGCTCTGGCCGCAGCAAAGGGGGCGATTCATGGGAGCCAGGGAGGAAGGAAGGCTTATTAGATCAGAAACTCTCCCAGTGAATGCAAGATTGTTGGGTATTTTCCCTCCCCACAAGCAGAAAAGGAGCCTCGGTGGGTGTTGGGGGATGCTTGCTTAAGGGTGACATCCCGTACTAGCGAGAGCCTTGGGAGAAGCACCCAAAAAGGGACTATATAAAGACCCTGGGGACTATCGGTGCCTCTGTGGGGTGGACTGTAGCCCTCCTCTGGACTGGGGGAGAGCACACCCCTGTCCTCCTTCCGGCTGGGGGAGGATTCATGTGCCCATCATCCATACGGGAGTGCCTGGGGGTCAGGGCACGGGTCCCCTCTGGCAGCCACCTCTTTGCAGAAGCTGCTGTTGGAACGCGTGTGTCTCCGGCTGGTGGAGCCAGGCACCCTGGGGAGAGGGAGCCCTGGGGGTTCCTCCCTCTGCCGGCACCTGTTTATGCATTTTATCCAATTACTGCTTAATGCAAAATGCACAAGGAGCCCTTGGAGCGGGGACAGGAACCCATGGCTTGGCTTTGCTGTCCTCGGCAGCGGAGCTGACCCTTTAGGACAATTTCCAGCCTCAGCTGAATGACTTCATGAGAAGATTTCTCTGTCCTTTTTTTTTTTTCTTTTCTCTTTATTTAGTTCCAACCAGTTGCTGGTTAATATTTGCTCTGATTTAGGAACAAAAAACCGTGTCTGGAGGCTGAATTTGCTTCACTTCAACATCCCACCACTGCGTCTTAGCTAGGCTTTTGCTGCCAGATTAAAAGCTTTGTCACTGGAGAATTGGGGCTTCTTTCAAGAGGTTTTGAGCTGGCCCACCCCGAGCACCGAGCATCACGGGGGGCTCTTTGAATGCTCAGGCCACCGCCGGTGTCACAGTTCCTGGATAACCTGGCAGGGTCCAGGCTGCCGGCGCTCGCTTGACCTGAGACAGGAAAGAAACAGCTTGTATAACCCAGCCCTGTTGTGGCTTTTGAGGTTTTAGCAAGTTAAAGCAACAAATTGTCCATTTAAGTGAAACCTACACTGCAGGCTGGCTCCCGGGGGAGCCCCAGATCCCGAGCCAAAATCCGTGAGAGCAGTGGGAGAAAAATCAATCATTATTATAGGAAATCGAGCAAACTCCAAAGCTCTTTTTTCCTTATTCCCTTGGCAAATCCCTTTTTTTGTTTCTAAGGTGGACAAAGAGATAGGGATGGGGGTGCATTTCCCTGACCCCCATGGCCAGGCTTCACCCCAAAGGAGAGACTGAACCAGGGCTTAAAATCTCCGCTCTGCTCCTGGCGATGCGCGCTGGGAGATGATTAACCGCAGACCTTCTGCGAGCCCGGGAAAGAATTTTGCCAACCTAATTGAATTTGCTTTCCCTATTTCTGCAGCTTGTGTGCTCCTTATTTCTTTATTTATAGAAAACATCTGTCTGAGTGTTGGCCAGCCCTTAGGTGGGAAATCGGGGCTCGGTGATTTCTTTGCTCTGCACCAAACCAGCAGCTCTGCCAGGGAAATAGCAGTGACCCTGCTGGTCCCCTTAGGGAGAACAGCAGCAGGTTCCACAGGTGATGAGCCACCCCTGGGAGCCTTTTTGCACCCAATGGCAGCAGGAAGGCAGGGTGAAAACCACGATGGCACGAAAAATATAGGTGAATCCTGGCTGGAACAAAGCCTTCCAGGGAGGCAGGACCTTCCTTCTCCCCAGCCCTGATGAATGGGCAGGGAAAAGCCAGGGATGGTTTTTCCAGGTAAGGAGCAGACCCACGGGATGAGAGAGTGTCATAATGCTGACTAAGCCAATTATTACAGCTGCGATTAACCTGGGTAATTAATCTCAGGGACTGAATGTGGTAGAGGTCAAGGTTTTCCAAGCTGGCTGGGAGCTGTGGGGATGCAATTGCTTTGGAGACGTTAATTCTCTCCAGCTGCCCCCACACCCACTTCTACTCATCTTTTATGGTTTTCGGAGGCTTTTCCTCATCTTTCCTCCTTTCAGGGTGTGAGGCTGAAGGGGTTTGTGCTGCCAACAGCAGCAGCACACAGACCCTCCCTCTCCCTTCCCATGTCCTGGGGGGCTGGGGTGGGCTGGTGAGATGGGGTTCAGGGCCAGCTGTGTGCAGCCAACAGGACGACCCAGCTGCAAATCCCTGGATGCCAAATTACTTTCCTGGGTGGGAAGGGGGAGGGAACGGAGCCAGGGCGGCGGATGAATTGGGTAAGATCATGCAGCGAATTTATGGCAGCTGGAAATCAGATGCATCCTCCCCAGAGCTCCATTAACCCCAGAGCATCCCTCTGACTCCCGGGGCACCTTCTCACAAGCTTTGCCCTGTTTGTAACGGCAAATAGGTAAGAGCCCAACTCCTGGACACCTTTTGTTCTGGTGCTTTTGAATTACAAGAAATAGTATAAAATGTACAGAAAAAGTTATGTGCGTGGGTTTGTTTTTTTTCCATTTTTACTGGCTTTTATTTGTGATAACATGAAGAGCCTCTTCATCCTCAGGCTGCGGAGGCGCGTGGTGCCGGCACACGATGCTGTCTGGGTGTTTTTATTTGCATGGTGAGGCGCTGCTGGCAGAAGGAGTTCTTGGTTTGGGAACAGAGGATGGGCTACTGAGAGCGAAGTAATTTACGGTGAGGCTCAGGCCAGCCAGCTCCAGGAGTGCTTTTACGTGACAGCCTAATGGTTATTAATTTGCCTGGAATTTACTATAATGCTATTAATCCTGATAGGCTTGTTGGTTATTTAATGCAAACATTTTAAGTGCTTCTGTGGGATTTTTTTTTTTTTTTTTTCCTTGGAATGATGCATTTAGCTGCACAGCTCATAAGTGAGCATGGGCTCCTGTTTTGAGGGAAGTTTCAATGAACTTTGCAGTGGGTGTAACTCAGCCGTCCCCTTCCCCGTCCTCCCGGGCAGGGTTCCCCAGGCGTGTCTGGCATCTCCATCCTCTCTGCCATCAGGTTTCAAATTCCTCTTCTTTTTTCCAGCTCTGGGCATCTTTCATCTCCTCTTTTTTGCGAGAGCCACCGAATTGCCCGTGTCCCCAGCTGGCGCTGCCGAATTCGCTCCCGTGGGTGAACCCTTTCATTTCTCCCTCCCTTTGATTCCTGGCTTTACGCTGCTGGCTGGCGAGCCGAGCTCCGGCCATGTGTTTCTGTTTAGGTGGCCCTGACGGATTGAGCTTTCCAGCTTTCTTGGTGGGAAGCATGGCTCCAAAAGCCTTGGAAATGTGTGAAGGTTGCGGTCGGATTCCGGCTGCCTTCCTCACTCCCCCTCTCTGGCCCTGCAGGGAAGGAACGGCTGGTGCCAAAGCTGGGGTGGGGAGAGAAAAAAAGAAAAACAACCCCAAACCTCCCCCAGTGAAACTGGAAATTCGTGTAGGACTTTATCCAAACAGACATTAAATAAATCACAGGCTAGGGCTGTGAGAGAGGCAGGTTCCTTTGGATGGTTCAGCGCTCAGGTCTGGGATGAGCTGGCTGGAAGCAGGGGGTTGTACAGCCAGAGCCCCACATTGGGGGACAGACGGCTCTGATATGAGCTTAAATCCAGGGAACACATGTTTCCTGTGCAAGGGCAACGTGCCCCTGGCTCAACCCCCCTCCAAAGGGGTCTGAGCCCAGTGTGGGCGAGCAGAGCTGCCTGGGGGCTTCACGACCCCAGGAGGGGATGGCCCAAGAGCACCCCTGGGTGGGATGTAGCTCCTTCCCTGCCCTCCCCACGGGGCTTGCAGTGTCCCCACGGGTGATAATGCCTCTGCTCCTCTCCCGGGCAAGCTGGCTCCCTCAAGGGAGACAAAGAGCCCTTTGAAGAGTCTGGAGATGTGAGTCAAGGGCTTGGCTGTGCCCCTGTGCTGAGGGGCGAGGGCTGGGGAGAACTGTCCGCCTCAATCGACAGCTTTATCCTTTATTTTCAGCCTCTGCTCAATCTGGAACTCCTCAGAGGGAACTCAAGCCAGACGCCAGACGTCCTGGCCAGCTGAGGGCTGCCACCCCTCATTGCTCAGGACTGTGGTCACCCCCAGCAGCTCCCCCAGACCCCTCTGTCTTGTGTTGCTCATCCCTCTGTGTGTGCCTGGCTGGAGCCGGGGTTTTCAGCCTCCCTTGGCTGGAGGAAGGCGAGTGGGTCCCCTCTCGTGACCTTCTCACTGAGCCAAATATTGGGGTTTGGCTCCTCTGTGGCTGAGCACATGCAACCATTTCCTTCCCAGCAGAAAAAGCTTTTCTGGGAATGAGGGGGAGAGAGAGGAGAGAGGTGCTTCCCACTCCTCCCTGCCCCAGGGCGTTTGGGAATAGGTGGGTCTGGAAATACCCCCCGAGTGCCGGGGGGTGCTGACCACAGGGGGACAGACCCCTCCCCACGATTCTGCCCTCGCAGCTCCGTGGACCCCCCCCAGGGGACAGGGGTTGGGAGAAGGAGGGTCTGTGAAGTGGGATTGCTTGGTCAGATGTGCCACCCCTCCCAGGGATAACAGCCGGTTCCTCTTGGTATCATTTAATAAGAGAAACATTCAGGGCCAGCCCTGCCTTTCTGCTGAATGATTCCTGATGGGAGCTGAGTGTTTGCTGGGAAAAGGGTGGATGGAGAGGGCACCCACCCCTGGGCTCTGCTGCCACAGCCCAGCTCGTTCCTGGCAGTGACTGTTTCTGTCCCACAGCCCATCTGGAGAGCGATGGGAGAGGGCAAAGGCGACGAGCACTGTGTCGTCTGCAGGATGCTGAGATGTTTCTCAGGGTGGTGAGGACATGAGGAGGAAACCCAGCAAGGTGGGAGGAAGGAAGGATTTCGTTTCCAGAGGAGAGGAAGGAGCAGGGTCCTGCTCCAGCCTTGCTGGGCCGTGTCACAGGAGCGCTTGTGCAAGCCAGGCTGGTGTTTGGCCCCCGTGCCCAGGTGGCTGCAGCTGCTCCTGGCCAGATGTTCTGTAATTTCAGGCCATTTTCATTTCCCAGCCTCTGCTCCATCAGCCTGGCCTCCCAGCCTCACTCTCTGCGGGCAGCAGATTCCCTCCTGCCTTCACCAAGGGGCCAAGAATAACACACAGTGGTGGCCAAATGCCCGGGGTCTCTTCTGAACACCCCCCGAGTCTCCCAACTCCTGATGGGCTGTGGGAGGATGGCACCCCCCAGTGCCTTGGGGACTGGGAGGGAGAAGGAAATAAGAGGGCTGGGGAGGACATGCAGGGGGCAGGGCTGCTGGAGAGATGCAGTGAGGGGGTAGGGAATAATTAGGGGTATTTATAGGGTTTCCCCATCCCTCGGTGTTCAGCATCTCGCCCACACAAGCAGTTTGTCCCCAGCCCAGCCAAACAACCAGGGTTCGTGCCTTTTGGTCTCCAAGAGAAAAGTCAGTGTCAAAAGCAGAATCTGCAGTGCTAGGGCAGGAGAAACAGTCTTAGAAAAATAAATAGTGTGGGTCACATGAGTTACTGGCTTTTTCTGGAGGAACCGAGTGTTTACATGAGTGCCTGGAGGCTTGGCTGTGCTTCTCGCTTGCAGGAAGGGTCCTGGAGGAGAAGCTGCAGCAGAGGCTGAGATGCAGTTAATTAAGGTGAGGCTGTTGTTGGGGAGGTCTGGCACTGCCCGGGGCTGCCACGGCTCCCTTCAGCAAACACCGTGCTGCTCGCTGTCAGAGACCAGGTTCAGGCTGTGGGGCTGCTCATCAGACTTTGCCCTGTTGACCGGGTGTCTCGGGATTTTCTCTGCTTCCAGAGACCCTGCGAGAGCTGCCAGTGGCTGGATCCAGCATGAAGCCATGCCCAGGGACCGGCTGGGGTCTCATCCCGAGGGGTGCCTGGCGGTGCTGGCGCTGGGTGGTCCTTGCCCAAAGCTGGGGCTGTCAGGAAAGGCTGCAGCATCGTGGCCAGGACCACCACCAGTGCCTTCTTGTTCCTTAATTAGCAGCATTACCCACACGTTTGGGCATCCCTCGTGTCAAGAGAAGGATAAAATTCGTTCCTTCTGCTCATGCTTCCTTTTGAAGTCGTAATCCTCCTGCTCTGACATCACAGCCGTTACCAGTGCAGCTAATTGCGATGCCACGGGGCAGGTGGGACCAGCTCGGGGGCAGAGGAGCCGGGCAGACCCCACCGGGGTGTTGCAGCTCCTCCAGCTGTCCCTGTGATGGGGGGTGCCAAAACATGACAACTGGGACAGAATCTGTGGGGCTCAGCACCCTCCCAGCGTGGGGCTGATGGGTGTTGGGAGAGCAGCATCTCCTGCTCCCCTCCCACGGCAGGCTGTGGCCCCACGGCTGCTTCCCTGGGAACTGAGACAAGGGGAAAACTCTCCTTCAGGCTGCTGGGCCCTTCCCTGCCCCGGTTCAGCGCAGGGCTCTGCGGTTTGACCTGCTCTGCACAGACACCCCAAAGGTGTTAAGTGCTTGTAATCCAAGTATAAACATGACCCTGCTGGTGAGCAACCACTGGTGTGTTTGACGCTGTCTGAAGTCCTTTAAGAAAACCACTGCTGCTCAGTGCAGCCCTTTGAGATCTGAGCATCGAAAAAAGCCTTCAACATCATTAAATTTTTCCACGATATGATGTGAAAGATCTCACCCTGACACAGATTACGCTTGTCTTTTTTTTTTTTTTTTTTTTTTTTTTTTCCTCATTTAACTTTTCTCCTTCATTTTTTTTTTTTCTTTTTATCACTCATTCAACTGTTCTCAGTCATCTTTTATCCCATTTTATCCCCCATTAGAACAAACCTCGCGTGTTCCAGGTGCTGGAGCGGGAGCAGGGGCTGGGTCTGCTGAGGGGTTGGGTTCCCACAGCCCAGCCACTGCCTGGCACAGGGACCCCGATCCCCCACTGCAAAACAAACAAACAAACAAACAAAGTAATGATGGAAACCAAAGCCCAGAGGGCAAGGAGGGAGGGGACGGGGAGGGAGCTGTACTGGGAGAATATAGATTTCTTTCTCGCATCTTCTAAGGATCTTCCGTTGGCCGGCAGCAGCCAACGGCCCCATGGGGACTCTCACTTTTCCGGGGGTTGCCGTCGCCGTGTGGGATCCAGGGCTGCTGCTGGTCCATGCATCATTCCAGGAGGCTGAAGCGAAAGGGCGGGTCCCAAACACGTGTGGGAGCGTGGGTCGGTGGCCTCGTGTCCCCAGCAGCCAAATGGGCAGGTTTCCTTTCGCTGGGTTCATCACGGAGCTGTTTTGCTGCTGTTTTCTTGCTTATCGATGGAAACAGAGGTCTGGGTTGCTTCCTTTAATCTCTCTGACTGCTCCACTCACTGCCGGGGGCAGGCAGATTTATTGCTGAGCCTGTATTCTGCTTTTGCCTCCTGACATCTGTGTTAACTCTTCCCTGGGCCAGCACGAGCAGCCTGGCTGGACCCGGGCGGGCTCTGTGGAGCTCCAGCCCAGGCAAATGCCTCTGGCCCGAGCCCGGAGGTGAGGGATGCTGACAGTGAGTGTTTTACCACATTGCAGCACTGGTGGGATGTCCGTGTGGCTGGACAGGAGAACTGTGCTCCTCCTCCAAGGATGGACGGCACATGTGTTGTGCTTTACATGCCAGGCTTTCCCACGTTGTTGTCCCATCCATCCTGTCCCCGTATTTACTTGCCACCCCCCACACCTGGGGCTTCTGCCAAGAAGAAAGGTGATATTCGTGTTAGCGAGCTGTGGTTGCCCCTGTGAGAGCGTGGATGGATGGAGCAGATCAGCTCTGGTTTTGGAGCTCTGGTTTGCTCTGCAGATGCCGCTGGAGCTGCTGGGGCCAAACACCGTGTCAGCATCTCCCCCGGGAGCGCTCTGCTGGGTGGGTTGGATTTGATGCTGGCTCTTGTGCGGGCACGAAGCTCTTTCCGTGGGCTTGGGAAGCTGCTAGCAAAGCCCAGGTTTCCAAATAGAATCCCTGGGCCGCTCCCCAGGGCTGTAGTTTCATTGGTTTTAAAGACTTAAGCTCTTTGCTGGAAACATCGGGGCATCTTTGAAGATCCCTGCGAGTCCTGCCTGGGGTAGAGCACTCATTTTTACTGGGTTTCTCCTCCTGCTGCTGCAGCGGAGGGAGGAAAGCTTTCTCTTTACCCTGCTCTTAGGTGACTGGTGTGATAATTGGGTCTAAATTGATTCGAACCATTTCCTGTAAGTCTCTAGGGAATAAATTTCCCAGATCAATGGATGCCACTAGCAGTGGCTGGAAACCGTGCTGCCCTAAGCAGGGCTAAGAGGAGTGTTTTATTGAATCTCCAATGTCTCCCACTTGTAGCAATTAATCCCGGGATTTAATCCCATTTTCCTCAGTGCTGGTGTTCTGGGCTTGGATCTAATGAGTAGAGGACCAAACCAAGAATTTGGTACATGGTGGGTGCAGGCGCTGCTGTAGCCCCTCTGTCCCCAGCTGGTGGTAAAATGTGGTGGGTTCTGGGCAGACACAAGGAATGATGCCATCTGCACGCCAGGAGTTGTGCATCCTGCCTCCTGACTCTCCAACTGAAGCTAAAATCCTGCACAAATCTCCTTTACGCAAAAGACTTTTGCTGGGACCTTTGCAGCATTTCCACATGTCCTACCCCATGCCCTGGAACACCTCTCACTGCTGCTCTGTTCCTGTGCCCGGCTGCTGCTAAACACAAGCCCTTTCCAAATTATCTGGGCCAGGGAGAGCGTTTGGGGAAATATCCCTCCTGGAAATCCAATGAATTTTGCTGCTTGCAGACCCTGCTGTGCTCTACCCAGCGCTCAGACCCGCAGCTGGAGATTTATCGGCCCTTGGATGTGGCTCTCTCCTGTTATATGTCTTCCAGGGGCTATTTGGCAATGATTTCTTGCCTTCACCTTCTCACCAGCTCTGCGGATGGTGTTTACTAAGTGTATTTTAATGTATGCACCTTTCACCTCCCGACTAGACGCGTATTGATCCAATATAGATCCCGGGAAAGGGTGTGAAGGGGATGGGGAGCTGCAACGCCCTGAGCTGGGAGAAGGGATAGTGGCAGCTGGGGACGAGCCGGTGGCAGGGCTCAGCATGGTGCTTGGTGTCCACTGTGGCTCTGCAGCCTCTGGTGGGGCTTGGAGGGACCTTCACTCTTAGAATAACTTCTGGTCCTGTTTCAGACCCAGCTGGGACCTGGTGGAAGCAAGTCTTTCAGGATACTGTGTGACTCCAACTGCAGCACGGACCCCTTTTCTCATGGGGTGCTGCATCGTCCCCTCGTTCCCCCGTCAAAAATGCTTGGGGGAAATGCCCCCCAGAAGCTGATTTATCTGCAGTTTTCCTGGGACCAGGATCAATGTGTCACTGCTTGGAGGGGATCCCAGAGTATTCCTTATTCCTCGCTCAGATTTAACAGTGGTTTTGGGGCACTGGTGCAGAAATGCTGATGCACAGTCCAAGCAATGCATCCAGTGAGACACCAGAGAAGGAGCTGCTGTTGCTGCTGAGCAAGAAACACGTGGGATCATAAGCCACAGCCTGGGGAAACAGGCCTGAAACTGGGAGCAATGGGAGGTAAGAGGTAAAAGCTGAGATGTCCCAGCTGTTGCCTGCCATGCCTTGTTAATGTCACAGGGAAAAGGCATTTCTGAGGGGTCTCGGGAGTGATTTCACGTCTGGGCTCTCCTCCTGGGGCAGGTGGAGGGGACCGGGATGGTCTCTTTCCAGTAAATTTTTGGTTCTGGGTCCCCTCCGACCCTCCCCCGTGTCTGCCTAGATCTCACAGCTGGGCTTCAGCCCCCACGGCCCTTCCCACAGCCCACCAGGGCAGCCAAAAACTCCCGGCCCCTTTTCGGAACTTCCTCAGCCCTGTCCGAGGCTCCCACGGCCCCGGCGCCGATTGAGCCCCTCTGCTGCAGGGAGCCGACACGGAATGTGGAGAGGAGCAGGCTGTGGATCCAAAACCAGTATGAAAATCCCCCTAAAATAAACAGGAGGCAGAAACCCAGCAGCGTTTGGCGGGAGCTGGAAGGAGCACACCGTCCTCCAGAAGAGCATCCATGCAGGACAGCATCCGTGAAGTGAGCCCAAAGCTCCCGTGGGATCGCACGCGTGGAGCCCCGAGCGGGCAGCACCCTTTGTCCCCAGTTCAGTTTCCCTGCCTTGATCCAGATTTTCTCGTTCCAAGGGGGCGGAGGAGGTAGAAAACGAAACCTCAGGGTCATTGGTGCAAAGGGTTAGGGGATAGACTGGCCACCAAATATGTCCACTGTCCCATTTATTTTTTTGGTAAACAGGAAGCAGGGAACAGGGAAACAGGGTTTTCATTTCACCCCAGATCTTCGCAGAATGTGCCTGATTTTATAGCAGCTTTTATTTATTTGTTTCTTCCTTTTGTTGGGAACCAGGGAGTTTGCAGCTGACGGAAAGCTGGGGAAGTGTCAGCTGCTAAAAACTGGAATTATAACTATATGCAATGACTTTCACTGAAAACCTAAAACCTCCTCCCAGGGGGAGGCGGGGGGAGCAGGGTTGGAAACGGGATAATGTTTCCTCCCGTTCCCACTTGTGCTGGTACTGGACTTTGTTTGAGATGAGGTGATGATTTTCCCGGGGTGATCCCTGGGCCGGGGGCCTGAGGGCTGATTTATGGGGCAGTAAAACCAAACAGTCTTGCCTTCATCGTCAGCTGGGGTTAGTTTCTCCCCCTCCACGCCAGAAAAGCTCAGAGACATTATCTTCCTTCGGGTAAAAATCCCAACTGAGCAGAAAAGCCCTCCCAGCTACTGAGAGCCTCAAAATGCCATCCTGAGCCCCGGTTCCCATGGCCTGGCACCCCGCACAGACCCAGTCAGGGTAGTGTTGCCCAAACCCACCACCCATTCCCAGACCCTCAGGTATCCCACGCTGGGGACTGGGTGGGCTGGCATCCTNCCATCCCGCTCACTTGCACCCCCCAGGACACCCCACAGCTCTCCAGCCAGCCAGGGCTGCCGGGAGGGAGCCAGGTGTAGCCAGGGTTTAATTTGTTTTAAATTAATGTGGGAGGTGTGGGGGAAGCTGGAAGGTGAAAGGAATATTTTCCGGGGGAAAAATGGACTTCTCAGGTTCTTTGGGAAGCCCTTGCTGCATCTGGGGTGTGTGGGGGGGAGAGGTCTGTGAGTTCACTTCAATTAGGGGTAATAAAACTGTTTTTCTTTCCCTTTCCCTTCAATACTTGGGAAGTGTGGCATTGAGGAGGTAATGGGTTTGACCTGCTGCTCGCTCAGGTGAGCCTTCTCCCATCCCAAACAGCCACAGAGAGCTCGAGGCCGGTGGCAGCAGGAGCAGCGAGAGCAGGACCCGGGAAAAGCCCTGGAGACGCAGGCAGGTATGGCGCAGAGTGGCTGGGTGCTGGTTACTTGGGTCCCTTGGTGCTTCTGATAGCAAAACCGGGAGGAAACTCCAAAAAAGACACGTGCAAAGTCTCCCACAAGCAGTACAAGAGCAGTGGTGCCTTCGGGATGAGGTCCTGCTGTTGGATTTTCCCTGCTGCTGGAGATGGAGATGTATTTTGCCATTTAACCACTCCAAGGCTCTTGGAGATGCAGTTTGGGGAAGGCTGAGGATGCAAAAGCCTATCCCCTGGGGATCTGTGGGCAGAGACTTTGCCTGGAAAGCGAAGGGAGATGGGGCGAGTAGTATGTTTTGGGGTTACCACGAAGATGCTGGGGGAGGGGACGTTCCCAGGCTTTTCCCTACTCTGGAGAAAAAGCAGGATTTGGCAAAGAGCAGCTTTTGCTCAGCTGCAGAGCTCAGCCTGGCGGGGAAAGCACGTGGGGGGACGTGGTGTTTGATCGGTGCCGAAAGCCTGTCGGGGACAGACAAAGTGCTGGTGACGCTCTGCCGGAGCCCTGGATCCACGAGTCGCTTCCCACCTGCTCCATCCCTGTGCCCCGGAGCAGCCCCACGGCTGGGGCCAAACCACTCCCTGCTCCCCTGCCTGCACACGGGGGCTGGCCCTGCTGCAGAGGGGACGATGCTGCAGCACCTCGCTGCCAGCTCCTTCGGGGCAGCGGCTGTTTCAGGGAGCAGGAGCTGCAGGGACAGCCTGCACCGCAGGTGCCCGTGGGCCCCGGGGCAGATGGTGTTGAGCTTTTCCCAGACACTCCATCCTGCAGCACGCAGGGTGCCGATGCCTTCCCAGAGCCAGCATCGTCCCTGTCTTGCACGCGCCTGCGAGACCCCATGGGGACACAGTGCCATCGCATCCCCATGTACATCAGGCATCTGGAGGTATTTTAATTAAGCCACATGAAACAAGAATAATGGAATTGCCTCCCAGGGCTGAATGGAAGAGGCAGCACCAGGAGTAAGCCATCACCTCACCATCACCCCTGGAAATGCCTGAGCTGGTCTGGATCATGGTCCCAATCCCATCCCACGGCTCTTCCCAGCAGCATCGTGCTGGTGTGGCCCCACGGGGGACCAGAGAGGGCCTGGGGAGAGGGGTTTGTGTCACCTGAGCCATTTCTTAAGGCAAGAGAAGCGTGGCAGCAGGCATGGGGAAAGCAGAGCAAGGCTCTGGCCCTGTCTGGAAAGGATTTCCATGCAGGGACAGGTGGTGTCACGCACACTCGGTGCACACGTGCGAACCTCGCTCCTTCCTCCTGCTCCAGCCATGCAGAGACGGGATGAGTCAGGGGGGCCGGGGAGAGATTTCTCAATTCAGATAGAAATGTCGAGGTCATTTTCCAAGTCCCTGCTTTTGTGGCTGTGGAAAATGCTGCGGGAGAAACACAAAACCATGTGAAACTCGTTGAGGTTTCAGCTTTGTTATAAGCACGAAACTCGGACCAGATTTCTGCGGGGGCTGCTGCCTCCCCCACCCCCCGCGGCCTGGAAGCCAGAATTAGACCCGATTTTGTTCCCTTTTCTATTTACTCACTACAAACTCCCTGAATGCCTTCTATTTTTGGTGCCTTTCATTTAGCCAAAGAGCAAACCAAGTCACCTGATGGGTGAAATATTTTCTTGATAAGACGCTTTTTTCCCCTTGTTTTGTTCCCCGAGGCTCCCAAGACCGGTCCATCCCGGGCAGCTGCGGGTCCTCACGGAACTATTCGCTCTAACCAACCTTACACAGCTGTTTCTCACTAGGGCATTCTTCAGAGGTGGATTATTTGTCATTCCCCAGCTTAATAATAATAATCCGTTAATGCATTTTTGTCATCCAATGAAGGAACAAAATGCTCCCATGTGTTTTTGCAGCAACGGTGCTTTTCCAAGCATGCAGATGGGCTTCAGGCTCTCCCTGCACCTTGGCCCGACCGAGTGCTCTGAGCGGCTCCGGCAGCGCCAGGAATTGAGTCTTATAATAGCCAGGGTGGGTCAGAACTGTGTTAAAACCACTGACTAACAAGCATATAAAAGAGATGTAAAAAGGAAGGGAAAAGTGAACGTTTCCGACATGCTGGTGGCCGTGGGGATCCCCTCCTCCCCCCGGCTTGTGCTTCCTGGGAATCTTGCGAAAATATTTGTTTTCAATTCTGTGCTGGATCAGAGGCTGTCCCAGGAGCGGGGGAGTTTGCGGTTCCCCCAGTGCACACTCCGTGCTCTGCAGCCGGCGGGGCTGTGGGCAGATGTTGTCCAGATCCAGATGTGCTGCACCAAGCTCTTCCTTTACCCCCCTCCCCGCTGCCCTCTCCCAGCTCCGGGACGGTGCCGGAGCATCTCTCGGGAACTTCCCCAGCATCTCTGGGAAGCCAAGCACCCTCTCTGAGTTGTTGGGGCTCTGATGAGAGGGGACTCTCCACCATCTTCCCTTCCCTTCCGCAGGCAGGAGGGGTCTGAGCCCGGTGCCAGCTGCTGGCGGCAGAAATGGGGCATTTTCCCCTTCTTTTTTTTGCTGTTTCCACTGTTGCCAGTGCTCTGCAGCCAGGCAGGGGCTGAGGGTGAGGGTTTGCCCCACTCCTTGGTGTAAGGATGGAGCTCCAGCTGCCATCAGCCCTCGGGCTGCAACAACCGCAGCATCCCACAGTTACAGCCTGGCCACAACCCTCCCTGGCAGCCGGGACAGAGCACGGCACCAGCTCAGCATCCCTGCAGCCACCCCTGCCAGCACTGAGAGCCAGCCCCCCCGGCCCCGCTGCCACCCCCGGTGGTCTCTGCAGTGCTGGGAGAGCCGTGGCAGGGCGGCGGGTGGGAGCCGGGGGGGCTGAGCCCCAGGGCAGCTGGCAGAGCTCCTTGGGGACACCGGGTCCTTGGCTGCACCGTCTTCCTGGCCAGCATTCCAGAGCCAGAACTCAGTGGCTTGTCTGCAGTTCCTGTGTCAGCGGCTTTGCCATGATGGCCAGGGCTGGGGAAGGGATTTGGAAGCTCTACGTTAAGTTCTTGCCCTGCCAGAATGTGTGGGAACCAGCCCCACGTGTTGGGGGGATGCAAATACGTGTGTTAAAGTTCTGGGGCTGTGGCTGGGGGCGAGGGAGGGCCAGGGTCAGGGCAGCACCTCGGGCAGTGGCTGCTGAAGCCATCCCTGCAACCCAAAACTTCAAATGAGGGGTCAGATTCACCCACATGGAAACCCCTGGGATCTAGAGGCAGCGTGTGAATGTGGTGCAGAGCAAGCGTCGATGCCAGAATTTGGGTGACTTGCTGCACTCTAAGGAAATTAAAAAGCACTTTCTCCTGTTCTTGCTTACCCAAAGCAAGAGCTCCCAGCCTCAGCTGGCTCGGTACGCCGGAGGAATCAGCGTTTTGAGCAGTCTTGGACTCTGATTTGTTTCTTACGGCTTCCTGTCCTGATGAGAAAGGAAAAGTTATTTCGGGAACCTCATGAATGAAACCCGAGCGGTGACCGAGGCATCAGCAGGGCGGGCAGCAGCAGCAGGGGCAGCCAGACACAATATTTCTCCTACCCGCAGGAGAGATGCTCTGGAGGCTGTTTCCCTTTGATTCCTTCTCCCCACTGCTTCTCGGCACAATGAAGAGCAATTATCCTTTCCATAAAAGCCTGCTTATTTTAGGGGATTTCCAGTAACTTCAAAGAAGGGGCAGGTTTCTCTCGGGAACAAAGTCATGGTTTCAGTGGGTTGTCAGGTCTCTGATGATGAAAAGCGCCGTCTAACGCTCACTGCCGGGTGCTGGCCCTCTGCTCTGCCCCTGCACCCCCGGTTTCACTCAAAGCATCCCTGGAGGAAGATGTTTTCTGTGTGCTAATCCTGCGCTGCAGGACCCCATCCCCAACAGGGCTGAGACCGGGACCACCAAAACCCACCTTGCCTGGAGTCCTGGGGACGCTCACAGCCACGGGGGATCTGCAGCATCTCCGTCCTCTGCCACCAAAGGGGCCACTGGGGAAGGCACGGAAATGCCTGGCTTTCCAGCTCCCTCGTCCCAGACAAATATTGCTTCTCCTTCCGAGGAAAAAGCAGCATCACAGGAGCTGAGTTTGGCCGGAGATGGGGGTGTCAGAGTGAGCAGTGCTTGATCGGATGGATGCTTGTTTTCCCTCCCAAGCCCCTGTTCTGAGCCTACGACTGTTACGAAATAACCTTTCCCAAAAGCCAAGAAATACTGCCGTGGCCGGGAGATGCTTCTCATCCCGCTCTGGCAGAGCACTGGCCCTGGGCTGCCTGTGCAGGGGCCAAGCAGCATTTTTGGGCTGGTTTCTTGCAAACAGGACATGCTTCCCAGGCGCTGTGGGACTGCGAGGGGCAGGCTGAGCTCGGGGCTCAGGGGTCCTGGGCAGAGAAGAGATGGCTGTGAAGAAATTAACCTGCATTTACCCACCGCAACGAGCTCTGTGGGATGCAGCCTGGTTTCCCACGGCACTCCCATTGCCAGGATCCTTTGGGAAAGCCATTGAGCCCATTGTGGGATGCAACATCCCATTTCATACCCTGCATCCAGAGGGGCAGCACAGCCTGGGGAAGTGGGAGAGAAGCCGTGCACGGGGCAGGTGAAGGGGGGCAGCTGTGATTTTGCTGGATCTGGAGCTGCCCAGGGCTGTGATACCCTGTGCAGTGACACCCTGTGCAGTGATACCCTGCAGCAATGGGAGGGAGTGGGTTGAGTTGCAAAGAGGCAGAAGGCACAGAGAAGGCACCTGAGCCTTGTCTACCTGCTGGCCCTGATCTTATCTCAGCAGGCAGTCTGCTGGGGACAGGGGTTATCTCTGCTCCCCAGGCTGGAGGGGAGGAGATGAAAGCGCCCTGGGCCAGGCTGTGTCCCCGGGAGGGGACTCCCAGCCCCCTGCCGCCACCACCTTTGTCCATGGGGTAACCGTAGCCGGCAGCGGGGGCAGCCGGTGAGGGATGGAGGGGGAAGGGGGGGAAGGATGGGTGTAACGTGGTAACCCAATCTCCCCGGGGGGAAAAAAAGAGTGATTACAGCCGCCCAGGCTGGGATTGCAGCAGGGAGGTGTGGAAAGGCCAGTGACCCCCTTGCCTCCCCTTCCCCTTGCATCCCCCTCCTGGGGTCCAAAATGCCTCTGCTCCCACCGCGGAGCCCAGCGAGAGCTGTAACCCCAGCACACAGCAGGGAGCAAAATGAAAGGCAGACCCCCCTGGGCTTGTGCTGGTGCCCTGCAGCTCTGACCCACTGATTTCTCTGAGCCAAAACTCCCAATTGCTCGATTCGGCTGTTGCGACTCCCCCTTGTCCAGAGCTCGGTCTCTGCCTCTGGATTTCAGAGCCAAACACCCCATGTTTCCCTAATATCCATTTTTCTTCCACATCAGCATCTTCCCTCCCAATCCATCACTAGGGCTTTGCATTCACCCTACAGCAGTGGCCGATTCCCTGGGTGACAGGGAATTGGGGGCTTAGGGAGGAGATGGGGATGAGTAGAAAAGTTTGGCAGGAGCCCATAGAGCCTCGTTAAGGGTTTCTGGCACCCTTAATGATGCTCCAGCCTGCTAATTGTCTGCATGCAGCCCCAGCTGGGTGCTGGTTTCTGGCTTGTGCCTCATTCAGCCCAGACACGCAGACAGGCGTGGGAACTGTGAGGGGGTCCTCTGCATCCTCACATCGTGTCTGGGGGGAGAAAGGGGGTGCTGAGCAAACTCTAAGTGGGGGCATAGTAGGCATCTGCCCCATCGCCCACCCTGGCAGCCAGTGTGTCCCAGTGTGTCCCTTCATCCAGCTGGAATTCCCCTGGCAGTGATTTAACCTCTTGCTGCATGTTTTGGCCCAAAAGGCAGGGAGGTGATGGCCCTGCAGCAGATTTCTGTAGTGTAGTGTGCCCCCCAGCTCTGCACAGAGCCCTGAGACCTTCTGTCCCCCCTCAAAGGGGGAAGGGTTTTGACCCTTCTCCAGCACAAGGGGGGACCCCAGGACCCATCTCAGGTTTTGCAGCAATCTGAGCCGCAATTGCCCCCCTGCTTTTGACTGAGCAGAAGGGGAAGGGTCGAATAACTACAGGGCTGGTGGGGGAGACCCTCGGGGCTGGTGGGGAGCCCAGCTGGCCCCGCTCACCGCCTGGCCCAGGGAAGGGGGCTGGGAAGGAAAAGGGGAGAGGGAGGAGGTGGTACGGTCAGGGACTGATTGCTGGGAGGGATTAAAGGCTCAATCTTGGGTCAGGAGAAGGAAATTAGAATCAAATCAGCTTCTAGCGCCTGCTGGCAATCGGGCCAGGATTTATGGCTGAGCGAAAGGTGGGTTGGGGCATCCCAAAACTTCCCCCAAGGGTGCTGGTGGGCAATGGAGGGGGTCGTGGTCCCTCCTGGCTCCTCTCCCACTGCTGTGGAGGGTGGGGGACAAAGGAAAGGCCCTGTCTAGAGGTGAACCCCAGCTATGGGGACCAGTGGGCTCCCTGCAGTCTCTGGACCAAAATATCCTCAGTGATGCCTTGAGCTGGTGGAAGGGGCAGGAGATGGATGGAGAAGGGCGTTGGTGCTGAGCCATGCTGGATGCGGCCATCCACAGCCTGCCGGGTCCTGCAGGAGCCAGGTTCCCATGAGCTCTGGGTGCAGCTGTTGAGGAGGGGGTACCCTGGGGCAGCACCCACGGGAGCTGCAGGGGATGCTGGTGGGTGCTCAGAGCTGAATGCCAGGAGCAACAAGATAAAACACATCACCTGCTGCTCCATTACCCACATCATCCCTCTGACCGAGCCCCACATCAGGTTCCCCCCTCTTCCCTGCTTCCTCCCCCCCAAATCCCCCATTCCCAAACCTTTCCCGATCCCCTCTCCATCACTTCTCAGCCTCCATCCTCTTCCTCCCCCCTTCCCCGCTATCCTTTCCTGCCTGCAACCTTTCAGCTCAGATCCTGCCAGAGGCTCCTGCTCCCCATCACGAGAGGGGCTGGGGTGTTACCGTGCCCCCACACCATCACCATGGGGTGCCCCACACTTCTGTGTCCCCCACCGGCCACACGGCTCCCCACGCCACAGTGGGGTGGAAATGGGGTGCCTGGCAGGAGCTGTCTGTAAAACGAAGAAAGTTAATCATGGAGATAATTGAAACCAGCGGCTGCGGCTGGAGAATGAGCGGATTTCTCTGAGCCGAGGGGAGGAAGGGGGTGGGGAGCGGGGGTCTTTGGGGTTTTGTGTTTGTGTGCTTTAAGCCAGGGAACAAATCCACATGGTTGCACGGGCAATTCCCAGGGACTTTCAGCCTGGGCTCAATCATAAATGTTTCAATCCTTTCACTTCAAGTGTAAAATTGAGGCTCTTTGGAAGGAAATGGGTTGGTTGGCAGCTCTTTCCTGGGGCTGTGCAGGCAGCCCTGCCGCGGGGGGTCCTGGGGATGCATGGCTGGGATTGATCCCCCAGGGCAGTGTCTGCTGGGGCGAAATCTGCTTCTCACCCAGCCCTGGAGAGCAGGACTGAGCTGCTTGCCCAGCCAGCACCCCTCTGTGCCCTGAACTTGGGCTCCCTTTGGAGAGCAGGGCTGGGGGTGGCAGCATATCAGCCGCCCCATCACTGCCCGTGCTCCTGGGCATGGCACGGGGCCGTGGCACCCACTGACCTCACCTCCCATTCCCCCTCCAGCAGTGCTGGGAGCACCTTGGAGGAGCAGCAAGAAGAAGGTAAGGCAGTGTCTGGATGAGCCCTGATCCCAGAGCCTGGCTGGGGAGGTGACGAGGGTGGCCCCCCTCTTGGAGGGGGCTGTGGGTGCTGGGGTCCCACGTCTGGCTCAGACGGGCGTCGCCAGGGCCCGGTGACTTTGTCCCACTCCTCACTGATCTTCCCACAACCTCATTCCACTAATCCTGCTCAGTGCCCCCCAGCCCAGGCTGCCCCCCCTCACCTCACCAGGTTCCCACGTCCCTCAGCATCCAGCACCTGCTGAAGCACGTGGGAGCTTTAGATCTGCACCAAGTTTTAGCCAAAAAATGCCATATTGGTGCCTCTGGCCTCGGGTCACCAGAACGGGTGAGGGCCAGCAAGGATGCAGGCGCCTGGCGTGGTCCAGGCTGGGGGGGGGACAGGGGGGGGCTGTTTCCCTTCGGCTGTTTTGGAAAACCCAGGCTCAGGCTTGGGCTCAGGCTGGCGGTGGTTGGTCACCCCTAGATCTGCAACTGGTTTATGCCTCTGGTTTTCTGACCTTGCTGTTGGGTATTTTCCAGGGTTGAGCCGAAGCATCTCTCCAGAAAGCCCTGATTACTCCAGGCTGAAAAAGCAGCTCTGAAGCAATTAAGAGATGGAATAAACCCCTTCCAGCTACAGAGCCGTGCAAGGGAAACGGGGGAGAGTTTTTGTGGGATGGATTTGAGCTTAAAGACAGGCTGGACCTGCAGGGAGGGAGACTTCCCTCCGGCTCAGGAGCTGAGCACAATCCTCACTTGCATCATATCAGTTATTTCTTTTTACTCTTCAGGCTTGATGAATATTATCAAGGATTGGGTTTTGTCATGAGGCTGCCGTGGTGGTGACCCATCCCTGGCAGGACAGGGACACAGAGTGATGCAGAGAGCTGGGAAGATGCAGCTGGACCAAGATTTTGCTTGGTTTTGGAGAACAGGCTGCAAAAACGGGTCCTTCCCCAGCAGCTGCCCAGTGAGGGGGCACACGGATGTGCCCGGGGATGGGAAGGGAGATCACGCACGAGGGTCAGCGCCAGTGCACGGGAGTTGGATGCTGTTTGCTGCCTTCCCACGGCTCTCCTGGCGCCTGGCCCGGCCTCTCTAGTTGGAAAACCAGAAATCTGTATTTCTAAGGACTCAATCTGGCAGTTTTGCAAAGCAAAGCGCAGCCTCCAGGCCTGGCTGATGGTTGCCGGAGTTTTGCTCCTCTTGCTTTGTTCAGAAGAGCCTCCTTTCGCATCTAATGAAAATTTTATTCTGAATTTTTTTGTTTTGTTTCTAAAACAAAGAGACATTTCCATCCCCAGCAGTCGAGGATAAAAAAGGAATCAAATATTTATTTTAAAAATGTAATAAAGTAACCTGGGAGCTTGTATGTGGGGAGGGTTTATACTCTCTCTCTGCTTTTCAGATGGGGAAAATGAGTCACCAGCTAATGGCCAAGGGGAGATGATGAACTGGAATGAATTACATGGAGCTTTTCACCTTTTGAGGAAATTAAAACCTCTTTGCCATCCTTCCAGTCTGGGGCTCAGCCTGGTTTTGCACCCAAGTGGTGCAGTGTTCCCAAGCCAGGGTTCACACACTCACCCTGGGAGCAGGGGACCCTGGAAGCCTCCTCTGAAGCAGCAATGTCCTGGCTGAAGATCACCTTCAGCTTGCCTGGGAATTAAAACCTCCTTCATCAGCCCCATCCTCCCTCGCAAAGAGGAGAAAGTCAATTCTTCCAGACCATTCAGAGGCTTTTTCCTGCTCTCAGTGATTTTGTCTTCAGCTGCGTTTGGAAGGAAACCAACCCCACCACTTTCTCCCAGTCTCTGTAAATCATTGTACTTCCACTTTCATACTCAAATAAAGGAAATAATTAAAAGTCCAGGAAAATGAGCTGTTGGCAAGTTTCCTTAAAAATTGCTTAGCGCTAGGGTGCTGCGCAAAGCTTGAAGGCTTTCACAGGAGCAGGGTAGACTTTCAGGGAGCTGCTGTGATGCCTCTGTCAGAGGGATTTGGCTACTTCTGGGGCTCTCTGTTCCCTTCCTAGTGCTCTGAGATGGCAGTTTGCTGTCTCTTCGCCAGAAGAAAAGCACTGCTCAATACCCAGGTGGCTTCTTTTTAGCTTCAGATGAAGCCAGCCTTTGCTCAGGAGCCTGCAATGCTGGCGGAGTTGGCAGCCAGCAGCGATTTCCATCTCAGAGTGATGCTTCGAGGGAAACCAGAGAGTTTTCCCCCATTTATCCCATGGCTCGCCTGACTGGGGGGTCAATTTGGGGTTCCCTGGGTGACTCCATCATACTCTCACTCTTGTGTTGCTGGGCTGGAGATGGATTTTCTCAGCATATTTCAGGTGATATTTCATACCCCCTGTGCCAGCCCCTCAGTGCTGGGTCTTGCTGAGAAGATTTAACAGCAGAAATAAGAATTGTGTGTGCTCTGGGGGGGGACCCCTGCCTTGCCCTGGCCACCGTAGCCCCTCTCCTGTTGTCTCCCTGGCTTACTCCCCCCAGCCACATCCATCTGGAACTGATTAACCCCTCCCTGCCCCCTCCAGGAAGGGCACATCCATTAAAGTAAAGCCCCATCACCACCTCTCTTGGTTTGTACCCAGCTGCAGCAAAGCAGAAGCACCTGGGGGAAATTTGGGGAGGAAGAAGAGGAAGGGCAAGGCTTTCCCTTCCCTCTCCTTTCCCTTTGCTGCCTGTCCCCACTGGTGGTGGCAGTGCTGTCCCTCACCAGGTGGGTGAGATGTAATATCTCCCAGACAGATTGAATTAGGGGTGGTTTGGAGTGAGGTGGCTGCAGGGGCTGCTCTTGGCTCTGTTGCTGTTCTGATGCCCTTGTGCTGTGGTCACCTGTGCCAGGACACCCCTGTCCCACTCCTCTGTGTCCTCTACCCCATATGGGGATGCTAGGGACACCAGGATTTTTCCCACCCCTGCCCTGCCTTGCTGGGCACCTGGGTGCGTTGCTTTTGCCCCTTCCTCACCCTCTGGCTTGTCCCCTTGCCTTTTGAGCCAGGTTTATCTTGAGTTGGGTTTATCCTGCTCCAGGCACAGCCCAGGTTTCTGCTAGAGCTTCAGGATGCTGCAACAGCATCCACACCTACTTACTCGGGGACTGGAGAACAAATATATTTCCCTGAGCCTGGTCTGTAGAGATGTGACGATGGGCTAAACCAGCACCTTGTGCTGCTGGCTCAGCCCCATCTCTCCTGGTCTGGGCTGTGGGACTGCAAAAGCCTCAGGCGAGGATCTAAGAGCAGGTAAGAAGCAGAAGTCTGCCCCGCAGCTCTCCTGGGGGGAGGGTTAGCCCCCATCTCAGTCACTCTGAGCACGGAGGGGGGCTCACAGCACCAGCAGCCTCGGGGAACGGTCATGCCTGGCACGGGCACCCGGCCATCGCCCCAGCACCCCCGGCTTTGCTGCCAGCCTGCTTCCCATTATTTGGGAATGCGCCTCTGGCCGGCATATGGGAGGCAGATTTTGACCGGGGAGAGATGGGGGGACAGACATGGGGCTGCTGACAGTGGCTCTGGCCCTCGTGCCCCCCAGGGGCTGTCTCTGGGGTCTGGAAATGAAACATCCCCCTCCCTGCTGGCCGGTTGCACCCCCAAATCCGGGCTAAATTGCTGGGGGAACTTGCAAGAACACTTGCTGGGCTTGCTTCTGGGGGCAGACAGATGGACGGGGAAGAAATATAGGTGAGATTAGCGTTTGTCAGCTGCAGCTGGGCGCCCGGAGCTGTTGTTTCACTTGCAAAGCCCTGCTGCTATTCTGGAAGCTCAGCTTTCTTTTCCCATCTTTGTCCCTTCCGTGAAGGGAAGGTCTGGGCTCCCCGTAGGAGCCAGGAGTTGAATCAGAAGCATCTTGGTGTGCCCTTGGCTTTTAATGTAGGTTTTGGAGGTTTTTTTTCCCCTTTTTTCAGTGATCAGTGGGGTTATCTGAGACCTTTGCTGGGGACAGCGAGGGGTTCAGCAAAGTGGTGATTTTTTTGCTGAGGGTGGCAGTGGCTGGAGGAGGGGTGTGGGTCCAGCGGGGGTCTGTCCCCGTGCTCCCACACTGGTGGCTGTCCCACTCCGCCTCCTGACCCCCTCCAAGCCAGCCCCCAGCCTGGGGCAGCCCCCCCAGAGCTCCCTGCAGCAGATGTGAGATTAAGCAGGGGGCCACCCTCTCCTTCCCCAGGCACCCATTAAGAAGGGGAAGGAAGTTTTCCAGGGCCTTTTCCCCAGCCCTGCTCACCAGCCCATGCAAACATCAGGCTCCTTTCCAGATCTTGTTCTCCCTTCCCCCTCCCGCCCGCACTAACCATAAATCAGGTTGTTCCCCCCAGGGACCGTCTAACGCAGCTGATCCCACACATGAAGACCACCTCGCACAGCTCCTTGCTTCCATCTCCTCCCAGCACAGTTTCAGACTGGGATGCGGGAGGGCAATGGGAGGAGAGGATGCTCACTGTCCTGCCTGAGCCAGGCTCCCTTCCCGGGCGCTGGAGGCAGAAGTCCTTTGGCTCACGCTCACAGCCCTGCTCCCCTTCTCCATTCCAGCCCCTTCCCCAGGGGAGGACTGGGATTAAGAGGAAGCAGATTAAACCTAATGGATTGATTGCAATTATTTTCCCTTGTTTATGTGCAGTGCCGTGTGGGAGCCTGAGAAAAACAGAAAGGAAAGGGAGCGCTCTTTGTGTGTGTGCAGTCCTGGTCCTCATTACGTTTCCTCCTAGAGAGCCACCCAGGCCAGCCAAAAATAAAACCAGCTACGTTTGAGCATCCCATTCCAAGCTCTCACAAACTGCGATGTGTGAATGCTTCCGTGTGCAGACCCACAGGCAATCCTGCAGGAAGCAGCTCCAGCGCTGGCCCCGCCGTGTCCCGGCTGCCCTCGCCCATGGGTCCCACGTTCACTGGGGACACACGCCCCCCAGGAGCCATTGGAAGCTCTTGAGGACAAGAGCCACCCTCTTGTCTGGGGGCAGCTTTACCTGTCACCGTGCCAGGATTTGGTGTGTGTCCCCCAGCCCCGATTTGGCTGCCCAAGGGCCATGGGAGCATTTAGCATCAGAAATGCAACCTGTGTCCTTTTGCCAGCCCGGAGCTGAGCCCTCCAAGCCCTTTCTGGGCTTGTTGCAAAAACTTACCCCATCTAAACAAGTCTCCCTGGATCCGGGCATTTTATTTAGGATCCAGGAAGTCTGATCCTGCACCTCAGGGTGCTGAGGGCAGCAGTGCTAGAAACCACAGAAATAGGCTCCTTGTGCCCAAAGCAGCAAATGGTTCAAAATAACCTTTCTAATGCTCTTTTACAGCAGCTGAAGTAACTCAGGGGGCAGGAGGAGGAAGTTACCTCCTTTTTCTGGGTTTTTTCCCAACATTCAAAGTCTCTCCTGTTGAGACCAGCTGTGCTGACCTGGGGAGTGGGGTGGGAATGCGGTGGGAAGTGCTGGGGGATGCTGGGGACGCTGCCGGCGCCGCAGGGAGCTGCTGCACAAAGCTGGGTAAGTCGTGTTGCTGCGTTCCTGGCTGAGATCTGAGTCTCCTCTGCGTACTCCAAAGAAATCCTCCTCCACCAGATAAGGGCAGACTTTACATTCCTGCTGTTTATAAGGTTAAAATAGGAGGATGGGGAAGAAGAAGGGAAAAAACCACCCCACCCTTGAAGGCTTAGAGGCCGCCTTTTCTACTGTGGACTCACAAATCCCAGTTCTTGGGTGCGGGGAAATAACCAAGCGGTACACCAGCATGGTGATGCTCTTTATTGGCATCTGACAGATACACAAGGACAGCTACCCACCCCGTGCATCGCCCCCCCACCTCATGCTGCTCACACACTCCCCGGCAAACCCCCCAACTCCTACGACGGTTACTGCATCACTGTAAAACTTCCTAATAAATCGGCACTGGCATTACAGAGGGGGGAGTGGAGAAACACACATTCTTTGTACAACAGAAACATTAGAAAAGGACACAAAACGTACCGACGAGCACTAACTTTGGCTTGGTTTTCCCTCCTTGTTTGTTTTTTTTTCTTTTTTCTTTTTTTTCCTGCAACCAGGGTTTTGAGGCATCCCCTGGCTTCTCTTTGGATGCTGAGTTTGTCTCAGTTTCCTCAGCCCTGAGGAAATCCCTTTACTATGGCAATTGAAACCTGAGACCGTGGCAATATTGTCCTGAAGAAAAGCAATTTCCAGCTGGCAAGGTGTGGCCCGGGTGGCTTGTCGTACGGAATCGGGTGGTTGGTTTTGCTTTTGATCCGGGCACTTTATATCCGTGGCCCTCAGTTCATTTTTGAGTCACTTCACCAAAAGAAGGGACTGATGGAAACAACCTGACGGTAACAACATTTAAATTCACCCAAAAGCATCCCCGTGGATGGCTTGGTCTTGGAAGGAGCTGGCTTCCCAGCCAGGGGCTCGCAAGCCGGAGTCACCCGCTGCAAGTGGGGTTGCATATTTGGGCAGTTTCCTTGGATTTTAGTGATGGGAAAGGGTCAGGATGCACATGTGGAACTTGGAGCCCTGTAGAGGCCAAGTGTTTCCAACCAACGGGCTTGGCACTGGCTGTCAGTGGCCAAAGTCATTCCTCTAAAGGGATTTTTGCTCCTTTGTTGCAGTTGGCATCAAATATCCCATCCAGATTCAGCCTGTCCTGCTTTATCATCCAAAGCACAGGGGGCAAAATTCCCAAAATCTTTTGAAGGACTCAGGCACTCAAATCCTATTGACACAGCCTCCAATCCCTTTGGGAAGCACCCAGCTCTCCCTCCTGATGCCCGGCAGCTCCACTGGGGGCAGTCCTTCTGTGTTCCCACATGGACCTGCTGCAGTGGTTTTCGGAGTGTGAATGTTTCCCTGCCTCCAAGTTGAGTCTTTAAGGCCAGAAATGAGGTGGGACCGAAGGCTCGGATCGCAAAACAAGAGCTTGCCTTGCAGGCAGAAAGGCCATGAGGAAGAGCAGAGGGGCCGGGGTGGGCACCGTCACCCCGTGTCACACGTAGAAACATCAAGCAGTTAGTAAAACGACACAGCATTATTTACAAGTCTTGGTTATCTCCCTAAGGAGGGGAGGAAAATCACCTTCTGCCTTCGGGAAACAGTTTCTGGACGAATCCAGCGGTGAAGGGGGGTCTGGGGACGCAGAGGCGCCTGGCACCAGCGCTGTGCACCTTGCAGTCCTTCCTCTGCAAAGAGCTCGCCATGCTCCAGGCAAGCGAGGTGCCAAAGCTGTGCCTGGTGCTGGGGACATCCCCCGGGACCATGGTGACAACTCGCTGGGGTAATGGGGTGCTCACCCACCCGGCGGCTGCTCCCCAGCATCACCCGTGGGTGGTGGGCAGGGAGCTGATACGCCAAGAAATGCAGCTGTAGCTCTGGAGAGGTGGAGGTGGTGGGTGATGTCCCCTCCCCGGGGCTGTGGTAGGGTCCAGGCGGAGGGTGGTAGAGCCACCCGAGGGTGCCCCGGGGAGGCAGTTAGTGCAGGCAGAGTGGGCAGCACCCAGAGGGAGGTGAAGCCCTCTAGGGAGCAGGCAGGGTGATTCTGAGCCCACCCTTCACAGTGCTGGAGGAGAAGCAGCCCGTAGAAGCAGGGGTCAGGACCCCCAGCCCCAGGCAGGTCTGGGGGGGAGCAGGGACAGGGCAATGGCAGCAGGGTGGCTTTGCTCCAGGGTGGGGACAGCACGGGGACAGCAGGGTTGGTGCCGGGGGAAGGATGAGCAGAGCCCTTTAGTTGTGTCCCTGCTGTGGGCAGGCACTTTTTCAGCCCTTTAGACCTTCTGTGTCCTCCCGTGGAGCTCCGGCGCTGGGGAGGCAGTGACACCCAGACACCTTGTCACAGAACCGTGGAATGGTCAGAGTTGGAAGGGACCTTAAAGATCATCCAGTTCCAACCCCCCTGCCCTGGGCAGAGACACCTCCCACCAGCCCAGGCTGCTCAAAGCCCCATCCAGCCAGAGCAGAGCAGAAGGGTGGAATCACCTTCTGCAGCCTGCTGGCCACAAGTCTTTTGACACAGCCCAGGATGGGGTTGGTTTCTGGGCTGTCAGCACACTCTGTCATGTTGAGATTCTGATCCACCATCACTCCCAAGTCTCTCTTCTTGGCAGAAGCTGCTCTCCAGCCATTCTCCACCCAACCTGGATTTGTGCTCGGGGTTGTCTTCTCCCTGGTTGCAGGACCCTGCACTTGGCTTGGCTGAACTTCATGAGGTTCACACGAGCCCATCTCTTGAGCCTGTCCAGGTCCCTCTGGGTGGCATCCCTTCCCTCCACCATGTTGACTGTGCCACACAGCTTGGTGTCCCTGGCAAGCTTGCTGAGGGTGCACTCTGTCCCATTGCCCATGTCTCTGACAAGGATATTGAACAGCACTGGTCCCAGTACTGACTCCTGAGGAACAACACCCGTCACTGGCCATCACTTGGATGTTGAGCCGTTGACCACATCCTACTGAGTGTGGCCAAACACGTTGAGTCCCCAACGTTCTGGTGGTCCCAGCTGCTTTTCACTGAGCCCAGACACTGGCAGCCCCTGGGAAGCACGCATGGGGGGCTGCACCCCCCAAATTTCACAGTGTAGCTTGGGTTGCTGGAAGCCAAGTCCTTTTCCCCAGTGTCCCCCCTGTCCCAAAGCACAGCCTGGCTGTGGGACCAGCCCCTTCCCTACATCCCAGTACAGCAGCTCCGGTTCTCTCCATGCCCACCCCAGCCCTGCAGTTTGGGGAGAAGCAGCTGGATTCCAGGGCATGGGAGGGGAGCAGGAGACAGCGGTGGGGTGGGCCAAGGAGGAAGGGTGGAAGGAGGAGGAGAAATGGAGCCCCAAAGAGGAAGGAGAAGGGGCTGGAAGGAGGAAGGCAAGGAGAGGGCTGAGAGCATGGTGCTCATTCCTGCATCCCTCCAGCCTCGCGAGGATGCAGAGGATGCTCCGGTGGCGGAGGGGCTTCGGGCATCGAACCCTGTGCCCATCCCACTCACGGGCTGCCGGGGGGAGGTGGCGCTGGGAGGGGGTGATACCGAAAACAGGAGCTCAGTGCATAAAGGACTGTAAATCGAGGGGGCCCGGGGAGCCCCCGCTTCCTCCTCACCCTCCCCTCCAGGGCTCTTGGTGCCGGGGAGGGGAGAGGAGAGGGGGGGAAGGGGAAAGGGGACCCCGCAGGGCCACCCCGGGCCACCCTTCAGACAGGGGAGGTGGCGGTGGACTCGCTGTACAAGCTCTCGGCGATGTCCCCGCGCTGGATCCTGCGCAGGGCAGCGAGCAGGGTGTCAAGGGTGGCCGTCTCCTTGGAGGACCAGTCTGCCAGGAGAGCCCGGGCGGGCGATTCCTCCCGGTTGAAGGAGTCTATGAGGTCCTCTTTGTAGCCCAGCTCCCCAGCCAGCTTCCTCCACGTCTCCTCCGCTGAGCTGCCCAGCAGCTTCTCCACCTCCTCCTGCTTGCTGGGCGGCAGGGTGCTGTAGAGGCTCCCGTCTCCCTTGGGTGCTGGGATGGAGGAAGCGGCATTAAGCCCGTCCCCAGGGTACCCCTGCCCACCTCACAGCCCCCCGATAGCCCTACCTGGCCCCTGGGTGCTCTGGCTGGGTGGCTGCTGGTCGTGCAGGCTCTGGCTGTCCACCGAGATGCCGCTGTCACTGTGCAGCTTCTCCCCCTCCGGAGAAGGTGTCTGGTTGACCGGGCGGTTGTTGGCCCCTTGCTTGTTCTGTTTGCAGTTGTTCCACCTGCATGGGGGGAGCAGGGAGGTGACAGCTGGTGGTGACAACACCCCTGGCTGGGAGGAGGTTTGTTGCTTTGTCCCCCTTTCCTGGGGGACCAATCTCCCCAGGGAGAGGCATTTCTCCTGCAGCCAGAACCTCTCCAGCTCAGTGGCTGGGTTGGTTTAAATCTGTACTTCGAGCTGCCAAGTGGGTGCTGAGCTCCTGAGATTTATCATAGAATCACAAAAAGGTTTGGGTTGGAATGGACCTTAAAGCCACTCCAGTGCCACCTCCAGACACCTCCCACCCGACCAGGTTGCTCACAGCCTCATCCAACCTGGCCTTGAACCCCTCCAGGGATAGGGCAGCCACAGCTTCTCCGGGCAGCCCGGGCCAGGGTCTCACCAGTCTCACACTGAAGAAGGTCTTCCCCACATCTCATTTCCATCTCCCCTCTCAGTGTCAAACCCTTCCTCCTCATCCCATGGCTCCCAGGATGCGAGGGATTTCCTGGGCTGTGAGGAGCCAGGGCAGGGCCCCCTTCTGCATGGGGCTGCTACAGGAAAACCCCTGCCAGAGGTTGCAGGGGTCCCAGGGTTGGCTGCAGGTCCCCAAAACCCTCAGGGTGCCTCCAGCCTGTGGTGCCCAGGGAGCAGATGAGCCAGCCCTGACTTGCCCAGGTCCAGGTGCAAGCCCAACGTGCCAGGGATGAGCCGCTGAGCATGATCGGCCGCGACGTGCTGGAACGAGGAAGGGCTGGGTGATGTCCGTGGCATACACCACCCCACCCCTTCCACTGCCATCTCCCTCCTTCACCCCCTCAACCCAATTTCTCATGCATTTTTGGAAACCCAGCTCCTACCCACCCAGCCTGGTCCCCTTCCCTCCCTTGCTGGTGACAGCTCTGGCCATGGGACCTCCAAGGGAGGAAACTCGTAGCCTGTGTCCCCACTACCCAGATGCTCTGCTGTGCCCCCACGGCACTGCCAGGGCCCCCACCTCTTGAAAGCGATGTAGGCCACCAGCCCCACCACCACAGCCGCCAGGATGGAGCAGTAGACAGGGATGAGGTTGTCGGCGGTGCCGCGGCTCACGACGGGCTGCGAGCTGCCCATGACGGTGGTGACAGTGTCCGCCAGGGTGCTGGGAACCACCTCGGTGCTGAAGGGGTCCCTGGTGACGGGCTCGGGGCTGTCGGAGCCCACCAGAGATGGCGTGTGCGTTGTCCAGCGAGGGTGAAGGTCTGCCAGGCAGGAGGGGAAGAGAAATGAGGACAATTAGCTGTGTTTTGTAACGGGCTGTGGCGGGTGAATTGGTGAAGGGACAACAATTTCTGGAAGAATCTTCTTCCAATTGATGTGGGGCTTGTGGAAGTGCCAGCTCTGCCCCATCCCCTTGTCTCCAGCCTTGTCGTTGCAAACCACCTTGTCCCCAGACAGCACCCTGGTCCCCAGGACCAGCTGAAGCTGTCCCCTGTCCCAGATGGCCAACAGTGCCTGGTCACGGACGTGGCCATGGCTTTGTGAGCTCCTCTTGCCCAGCACTGGCTTTGCTCAGGTCCTGCAGCTCTTCCCTGATGTCCAGCTGCAGCCTGAGCCCTGGGCTCCCATCACTGCTCCCAAAGCCCCAGCTGCCCCCCGCCCACCGCCCCGGGACCCCCGCGGGGCAGCCCTGCTCCCCCC
>VXBW01004079.1:101998-129928 GCA_013400375.1 Thinocorus orbignyianus | reverse complement strand
CTGGCCATGCTGCCCTGGCGGCTGGCTCTGGCTGGTGTCACAGCAGCCATGCTCCATGGCCAGCATGGCAGGGGACAAGGACGGGCAGGATGGGTCATGCCACTGGGTTGCACTGGAGGAAGATGCCCTGCCACCTCCTCCTCCTCCCCTCCAGCCCTTTAGCTCCCGCTCCTCGTTCCTGGCACAGCAAGGTCACGGCTGCTGTCAGCATCCCAGGCACATCCCAGCTGGAAGAGCCGGCATCTTCTCCAAGAGGGCCCTGCGGGTGATGTTGTAGGTCAAGTGTAGATTTGCGTCTGACTGACAAGGGGTTCTGCTCCATCTGTAGAAGCTGAACATCACAGCCACGGTCCCCACTCAGGGGCTTTCTGGCATTTCCCTCTCCTGCTGGCGGCCGAAGGAGCTCGTGGCTGAGCTGCAGAAACCTCATGATGGGGCATGGCGTGGTGGCAAAGAGGTGGCTGGTGTGGAACAAGAGCTCTCCACTCCACTTGACTCCTCTTGACTTTTTCTTCTGCTGAAGATGGAAGAAAACAGGTGCCCGGGCTCCTCAGTGGCCGTTCCTGTGGAGTGCGATGGTGATGCTGGCTCTGTTTTAGGATGAAGCTGGTGATGGTGGCAGGCAGGGACAACAGGCATGTGGCTCTGGCTGCCGTGGAGCCTGGCTTGCACCCATGGGAGCCACATGGGCAACCAAAATCCCCTGGGAGCTGCTGGCCTGACACGATATCCTACACATGGTAGATGGCTGGTTTGCCCAGAATCTGGAAGAATTGGGTCCCTTCTTGGCTCTGCTCACCTGCATCCCCTCGGATCCTAGGGTGCCCTGCAGAGATCCCATCACCATGTCCGCTGCCCTCATACCGGGGGCTGAATGGGTGGCAGGTAGCTTTGCTGTGACCATTCATGTCAGGCGCGAGAAGGGAACCGCTGAGAGCAGTGTGAGATGTTTATTTTCCAAGTTAAAAGCAATAATAAACTCTGTTATTGCAGCGTTGTTTCCAGTGCTGTCCCAGGAGTGCCTGTGATGGCTGTCACAGTCCCAGGCTTTTTTTTTTTGAGGCAGAAAATGGCACTAATGGCAGCAGCACTAATGAGCTGGTGGGAGAGGAGGCTGCATTGATGCTGCTGCTCCAGTGCTGGCTCCTGAGATGAAGTCAGGGTGTTTTCAGGGGGTCACAGGCTCAGACAAGACCAGAAACCTGGGAACCCCACACCAATGGAGTTCGCGTTCCTGGTCACAGTCATACACTTCCTGGGAAAGCACTGCAGGTTTATGGAAAGGAGAGAAGCAGCTTGGAGGTAGCAGCCAGGTGGCATGTCCCCAGCAGGGGCTGTGGATGTCCCTGTCCTCAGGGTAAGGGCCATTGGGTCGCTCCCCACCACGTGGAGCAGTGATGGAGCAAGGATGGTCACCTATGAGCCCATGGCTGGAGCTGAGCATCCCCGTGGGAGGGTGGGTTTGGGGGTTTTCTTCCTCTTTAGCCCTTTTCCATGGTCCTTAGAGCATGACAGTCAGGGGGGTGGGCTGGTGGGGACCCCAGAAGCAGGGATGCACACCACCACCTCACAAGGTCAAAGGGATGTGAGGTGAAGCTGCTTCTGCACTTAACTGGCCTGCAGGGAGGGATCAGATCTCCCACCAGAAGGTGATGAACTCCCCACATCCCTCCCCAGTGCATCCTCCTGCTATTTTTGGGTAACAGGGGCTTGCATTAGTGTTGAGCAGCCACCCTGTTTTTCCCCAGTGTAGGCTGGGTTTAGCAGCATGAGTTCACCCATTCAGCCCCATCCCGTGATGCTGGATGGGGTTATTTTATTTTATATCCAAGAGCATCACCCGAATGCCAAGGCAAAGGCTGGCCATCCATGCAGGGCTCCCAGGCAGCGTCCCAGCAGGGACCACCACGGGGGAGAAGCTGCTGGTGCTGGGCAGGGAGCATCGCTGTGCAGCCTGTGCTGCCGCCCCAGCAGCATGTGCAATTATCCCTTCGTTAGGCACCTCCTTTCCTTCCCCTCTTAATTAACTGCTCTGCTGGTGGAGCTCTGTTTTTGTTTGTTTGGCGGCTGCAGCCTTCTGACAGTTTGTCTGGGAAAGAAGGCTTTTTTTTTTTTTTCCTTTTTTTCTCTTTTTTTTCTTTCTCTCCCCTCTCCTTGTTATTTTCATTTCAAAAATTTAAGAGGCTTTAAAAACAAAAGTACTTAGAGCAAACACGATCTTTCAGTATGCAAAATTGATGAAAGAAAAAGACTTACAGCTCTAAAATCCACTGCTGCTGCTTCTCTGTGAAAGCAAACCCTTGAGTTGCCATAAAACTGACTCGAGGGGGGTCTGGCAGGAGGAGGGCTGGGCTGGAGCCCCTGCTGGGGTCCCTTTGCTGTCCCATCCCTCCCTGTCCCCTGGGGCCACCCCGAGGTGCTCCTTCTGCACCCACCCCAGCCTGGGGGTCACCCCTACAGCCCCTCGAGCACCCAGGAGCACGGGGGATGCCACAAAACAGTCATTATTTCTGTTTTAATCCTTGACAGAGGTTTAGATTTTCAGATCCATCCCGGTTTGGGCAAATATTTTGATTACGGCTAAGTGAGAACATAACAAATGCTGTTTAGACAAAAGCAGCACATTCACTATTAGTTTTAGACAATTTGTCCTAATATTGTTTTGAATCATGCATTTATTCCTCCATAAAGATTTGATTACTTTGCTTGTTTCATTAATCTTTATTTGTTTAATCATCTGCTAAATCTGTTTAATCATTGGTGTAAGTGGGAAGATTACATGAAGATATTTAATGCTTGGTGCCAGCGCTGCCCTGACATCTCATCCAGCGTGGTCTTCCCGCGCTTCCTCTCGCCCCAAAGTGCCTGTTTTTGGGAAGCCAGAGCCCAGGCCCCCACCCACTGGGATCTTCCCCAGTTGCCCATCATTTCCCAGTTCCCCACCAGCGACGTGTGGCAAAACCAAGGAAGAAAACCCTCACAGCCCGTCTCCCTGCTGGGATGCAGGAGTTTGCCGGGGACCGGGACGATGCTCTGGCTGCACCCAGGTGGGGCAGGAGCTGGGAAGGATGGTCCCCATCCTGGACTTGAAGCCAGTTCCCCTGGGAAGCAGAGATCCTGCTGGAGATGGGCACCAGCAGCGCTTTTACCAACAATTTTAGGAGAATTCAGAGACCTGTAGCTTTGGGGTCAGAAATGGGTAATCGCAGCTGCAGCACCTGTGGGCTAAAGCCACCTTTAAGCCTGAAAAGAGGCATAAATCTCCAGGCAATTTAGGAAAGACACTCGATGGAGCAGTTTAATGAGGATTTTCTTTTTTCCCCTGGCTTCTCCCTGCTCTCAGACAGCTCTCCAGCCCCACTCCGCCAACGCCAGCCGCCCGTCCTGCTCCGCTCTGCCCCCGGCCAAGGGGAAAGGATTAATATTTCATATGACGGCTGTGTTTTCCCTGGCGGAGGCCGGGTGGGAAACGTGCAATATTTCACCCGCTCTGGTGTGTTTGTCTGCTCCTGTAATCAGCGGCCTCAATCACGGGCCTGATATTTTATGAATTAATAAAAAAAAGATCATGGACGGTCCGGCGGGACTCGGGGAGAAGCGCGGGCAGCAGAATTTTAATGAGTACGGTGGGGAATTTCAGCCCCAACAGCTTTGCTAGGGGGGGAGGAATTTTTTGCTTCTTTTTTTGCCTTTTCTTCAGTTATTTTTTTCCCCCCAGCATCCCGGTGGGGACCCGTGGTCCAGCCCCCTCTCCCATCCCTGGACGGGAGGTGCTGGCCACCCACCGGGCAGGGCTGTGCCTGCGCCTGCACTAATTACACCCCCCATCCGGCAATTTGTGGCGTGCACTGGGTGCTGGCAGATCTTTTATGGCAGATCTTGTACTCATTACTGAATAATTCATCGTTGCATTAATGTCTTCAGATCCCATCGCGCTCCCGCTCTCTCCTCCTCTCACCGCTCCGCTCTGCCCACTTGGGAAAACTCTATTATAACTTGCTCTGACGACAGAGTATACAGATAAAAGACAATTGCTTGGCTTGACTCCCCCATTGATATGAAAATAAGATTTAAATTATTCACTTCAGTTTAAAGGTTAGTTGAAGGTTATTACAGGGGATAAAAAAAAAAATAAAAAAAAATCACTCTTCATAACATTTCTGTTGGAGATGAGACAGGTTTGAAAGGCCTAATTTGCACAGCAGGCCGAGGCGGCTTGTTGTGAATAAACCGAGAGACCCTCAAGAGATTTTAATCGCCAAGAAGTCAATTATTTATAAGCAAATTACGCTTAGCTGCTCAGATATATACAACACGGTTAGTCATGAATAGGAACAAGATGGAACCTATATAACTTAATACACCTCCCATTGTACCATAGCGAAATCTTTACCCGGTGCTTTCCTGCCTCTAATCCCGGCTGGAATTTAATGAGTGGCTGGATTTCAGAGCTGGGGGTGGGGGGGAATGGACGGACCTGATCCTGGCTCCCTTGGACTCCTGTTTATTTTATTCCTCCCCTTCGGTCTCTCAGCTTCCAGCCTCCGTCTCCAGCTCCCTTTTGTGTTGCCGCCTTGTAAATGGAATTAAAGGATTGTAAATTTTCCTGCCGAGCAATAGGTCTTGAAAGCGGGACGTCGCTTTGCTGAGCGATCGGCTTTACCCCAGCTTTCACTTAATGCTCTTTTATGTAGGAAACTATTTTAGAGAGAGTGGCAAATCTCCTGTACAGAGTTAATAATTAATGCCGCCGCGGCTTCTGGAAGCGGGGCCGTATTTCAGCAGTGGGCTCGCCCCGACCGCAGCGCTCTCTATTAATCATCTGCAGCCGCTGCCACGCAAATAAATAGCTCTGGAAAACCGAAATCGCTGCCCACTGTGCAAGGGGATCCCAGGCCTCTGCAGATAGAGCAGCGTGGCATAAATCACTGCTGCTCTCGGCCTACACGTGTGTAAAGTATACACGGAACCCAGGGATTACGTGTCCGGGCTTCAAACATAGGTGCATTAAAAAGACATCTGCATCTTCCAGCTTGCATTAATATAGGGAAATGCAAATAGGCTTCTCCACCCCGGGGTGAGCATCGATGGGGAGAGGAGCCCAGGGCTGCCAGCTCCTTCCACCCCCATCTCCATCGTGCCCAATAACCCCCTTAGCTGGGGCTGGCCACGCAGATGCCAATCGTTGCCCATCCAGTCCCTCCTGTGGCAACCTCCCCACCATACCTGGTAGTCCGAGGGTTGGGGGTCCCAAAAGCTTTTTGGGCAGCATGAGCTGGGCTGGGGCCACCAGCACCATTCACCGCCTGACCCTGCCTTCCCAGCCCAGGCTGAGCATTTGCCTCGGGCTGTGATTATTTAAGTTTTGGGGCAACTCCAGCTGAAATAATATATCTGTTTTTTTCCTGGTGTGTGTTTTAGAGTGGAAAAGTGTTTTCTCTTAGCCTCCGCAGCGGTTTCTGACTGCTCCAGACCCTGGAGTTGTCCCCTGTAAGTGATGCAGAGTGCTGGGAAGTGGCCACGTCTGGCCTCTGGATCATTTCCCTATGGAAAATCCTCCCTTGGGGCAGCAGCTCAGGTCGTGGGGGGTTCCCATGGTCCTGGCTCTCTCCCGCTGCGGTGGCCCCCGTGCATTGATGTTACACGTGTCACTTCGGGCGGGCAGGGCATCAAGGAGCTCTAAACCCCATTGTTAAAGACATAGAATAAAACCATTCTAGCTCAGAAGACATAAGTTCTAAAAACAATTAAATCCACCTCGATGTGGATTGTGTTTTCAAAACACATTTAAAACCATCCCCCTTGTCCTATCACTTTGTCAGGGAGTGGAGTGACAGGACAAGGTGGAATGGTTTTAGATCGGAAGAGGGGAGATTTAGATGAGATACCAGGAAGAACTTCTTTGCTGTGAAAGTGGTGAGGCACTGGAAGATGTTGCCCAGAGAAGCTGTAGCTGCCCCATCCCCGGAGGGGTTCAAGGTCAGGCTGGATGGGGCTTGGAGCAACCTGGTATGGTGGGAGGTGTCCCTGCCCAGGGCAGGGGGTTGGAACTTGATGGTCTTTAAGGTCCCTTCCAACTCCAACCATTCTATAATTCCCTGCTTTTATTGGTGGGTGCTACAACATCTTTTAGAAAAAGGATGAAATCAAACCCAAAGACGAGGCTGGCTGTGAGCTCCTAGGCAGCTTTTCCAGCTGCACTTTCTTCACCTGCGTGGCGCAATCCACATGGGGACCTCAGGATTTTTCATCACAGTATTTTTTTTTATATGCAATAACCCTGTAAAATATTTGCCATTCTGCTTTAGTTGTGTTACTGCTTGACTCAGATGTTCTGCCTGGTTTTGCTTCTTGAAAATGCCACTGTTTTTCAATGAAATCGGCACATTTTGGAGATGGAAAAGGGTATAGGCAACATACCAGGCAGTCCTTGCTGGACCTAGAAGATATTTTTCTTTTTTCAAAACCAGATTTTGGGTGTGGATTCCTATTGGTACAGATTTCTGTGTGTTACAGGTTAAAAACATGGACCCAGCAGGGTTTTCCAGTGGGATTTGAGCTGGAGGAAGATGCCGGCGGCAACATTGTGTCACAGAATCCCAGGATGGCAAGGGTTGGAAGGGACCTCTGGAGACCATCCAGACCAACCCCTACCAGAGTAGGGCCACCCAGAGCAGGTCCCACAGGAACGTGTCCAGGTGGGGTTGGAATGTCTCCAGAGATGGAGACTCCCCCACCTCTCTGGGCAGCCTCTGACAGGGATCTGTCACCCTCACAGTGAAGAAGATCCTCCTCGTGTTGAGATGGAACTTCTTATGTTCAAGTTTGTGCCCATTTCCTCTTGTCCTCTCACCGGAAAAAGCCTGGCCCCATTCTCCTGCCACCCACCCTTGAAGTATTTCTAGGTGTTTATCAGATCCCCCCTCAGCCTTCTCTTCTCCAGACCAAAAAGACCCAAGTCCCTCAGCCTTTCCTCAGCAGAGAGATGTTCTAATGCCCTCACCATCTTCGTCGCTCTTTGCTGTACCCTCTCCAGCAGAGCCCTGGGGACACCCCAGGGATCACCGTCCCCCGAACACGGGCTGTCCCTTGGCCCTGGGGGACCCTCACCCCCCACCACAGCATAGGGGCTGTGGCTGCAGCAGTGCTGCTAATCAGGTATCTTCCTCCCCAGCGCCATCGGGAAGCCTGCAAGCTGTCAGCTGGCGTTATTTATGCGCGTATATTTTGTTTGAAATGAGATGTAAGCAAAGCCCATGTGTGCCTCCAATCTCCTTTGTAGCAGAAGAAAGGGAAGAGCGAGGAATATGTTTGCAATCATGTCTGGCCCTTGATTTGTAGCTCTGCTCAGCGTTGGGCCGGCATCTGGAGCGTACCTGCCTCTGTAGGAAAGCAGGAGCAGAGCTGTTTCTGTATGCACCGAGGTGTCGTGTTCGAGTTATCCCTTTTACCTTTTATTTAAAATTCACAGAGGCTTGACAGGTAATCTCAGGAGCTGGATCATTATGGCAGCCAAAGCTAACCTGTAGCAAACGATGCCATGTAAATCCCCTGGCTAAAGGAACGGGTTTTCTTCTGCCTCCCTTTTCTTTCCACAATTAGTGCTCCAGACCCCAGGGTGACAACCCCGTCCCTGCAGCAGGAGAAGGACGGAGCCCAGTGAGAGCACGGAGACTTGCTAGTGCCTTGGATGTGGAGCGAGGTAGAACATGGTCCCTGGGGCTCTGAGGGATGAAGGTGGAAGGTGAGGAAGATGAAGAAGCCTTCACCTGCCACGGAGTCATCCCAGGGTGTCGGTGGTGGGAAAATGGTGTCTGGGCTGTGTTTCCCACAAGCACAACCCTTGGTGGCAAGGAAGTGTTGGATGACACTCTGGTAGCCCCACTCAACCATTGGGTAAGTACTGGGGGCTCCCACCCCCCCCGAAGCTCCACCCTTCATTTTGAGGATATTCAGCCCCATATCCCAGGGTGGAGACCATGGAAAGCCGGGAATTGCTCTCTGGGGTCCCATCTGGGTGCTGCTCTGGACCACAACAGCCATGGGTGCTGCTGGGGCTCTCCCATGCTGGTGGGCAATGTCTCCGAATCTTATCGATGTATCCAGAGGGAGAGGACACAAAACTCTGGGTAAGACCTGAATTGATATGAAAAATCCCCAAAGTCAGAGTCTCATCGGGCACATCAGCCCTCAGCAAGTTCTGTACAAAATCCTGCTGAGGTGAATAAGTGGGCTGCAAATGATCTTTACTAATGCCCTGAATAATAATAGCAGTAATAGTTATGTTATAATAATAATAATAATTATAATAACAATAACAATAATAATAATAATAATAAAATAAATTGATGATGATGATGATGATGATGATGATGATGCCTGGCAGTGGAAGCGTGGTCCCCGTGTGGGAGCGGTGGAGGCTGGTGCCTTCGCCCAGCCGTCGCACGGTGCCTGGGCGGGAAGAGATTAGTGAACTAATCGGGTGGAATTGGTGGAGCTGGAATACATATTGATAGGGCTGTCAGGATGATTATATTGCTGAGGGCATGTGCAGCTGGGGAGGGAGCACTTTGATCTCGCAGAAACCATGTTGTCGTCTCCTGTTCTCATTATCAGAAGAGCCTGGGGAGCCTCTTTTCAAGCACCCGGAGATGTCTGCACCCCCCTGGGAGCTGGGAGGTGAAGAGGGCTGTGGGGGCAGAAAGGGCTGAGGGGTGAAATGATGTGGGGACCATTGTTCCAGCAGCGATGGAGCCATTGCTGGCCAGAAACGGGTGAGACTGAGCATTCCACAGAACGCTATGGGGTTGGAAGGGACCTCTGGAGATCATCCAGTCCAACCCCTGCCAGAGCAAGACCACCCAGAGCAGGTTCCACAGGAACGTGTCCAGGTGGTGTTGGAATGTCTCCAGAGATGGAGACTCTACCAATTCTCTGAGCAGCCTCTGCCAGGGCTCTGCCACCCTCACAGTGAAGAAGTTCCTCCTCATGTTGAGATGGAACTTCTTATGGTCAAGTTTGTGCCCATTCCCTCTTGTCCTGTCTCTGGGCACCACTGGAGAAAGCCTGGCCCCATCCTCCTGCCACCCACCCTTGAAGTATTTCTGGGTCTTGATCCAATCCCATGCCTGCACCTGCCCAAGGCCGCCAGGAACATCCCATTATCCACAGGGAATTGTCCTGCCCATTACCTGAGGACACTCCGACAGCAAGTGACCTCTCTTCACAGGCTAAGCGTGCTTTCCTGGCTGCAGCGTCACCTCCAGTGCTGGGTATCAGCTTTCCTGGTGTTAAGTGCCCGTGAAATGAAATACTCATCAGGGGAAAAATTGCTTTGGGAGAGTTAAATTGGCGTGCCCTGTGCCAGGCAGCATCTCCGGGTGTTTCTTGTGGGGGAGGAGGAGATGCCAACTGCTTTTATCTCCTCCTGAAACCCCGCTGCCTCGGGGGAGCCTGGAGCAGAGAATACTGCCCAGCTTTTTAGCACTAGCGACGAGGCTGGGCCCCTCGTGCACTCCCACGTTAGCCTTCCCTCCATGTTCAGAGGTATAAAAGATCCTCTTAAATCATTCAGCAGTTCTCTAATGTATTCACAATGTGGACTATAGAACAAGATCTGAAACACTCTTTTTTTTTTTCTCCAGTAAGACTATTAAATGGTGACACTTTGACACCAGCAAGAAGTATATGAGATTAAAAAGTAAAAACTGCATAGAAATCTAAGTGCCTTCACATACTGTTAGAATAAAAATTGCTGTTAGGAGCATTAAAATAGAGTACTTGTCAGGAGCGACGGATTCCAGAGACGTGCCTGCTGCTTTCTGTGGCACCAGCGCCTGTGGTTTCCTCTTTGGTAAATTACAGAGCGTTTAGAGGAGGCAGAGGATGCACTGGCGGGTGTTTGGGAGGAGGATGAAGGTGCAGAGGGAAAGCTGGGCTCCTCCTGGGGGTCTCGGCTGGTGAGGGGCTCGTGGGGTCCTGGGGAGGCCGTTTCATCTGCCCGTGACATTTGAAATCCCCTGGAGGCAGCTGGTGGATGAAAGCAGGAAACGGAGGAGCCAGCTTTTCTTGGCACGATTAATCATTTATTAGCTAATCAAGAACGCTCGCAGGAGATGAGGGGAGAGAGGGAAGCTCATTTCTAACAGGAATTAGTTAGCTTACGGTTATTTTTCCCCTTCACTCTGATTTCCCAAGGAAACGGTACTTGCGGAGGTCTGCTTTTCCAGCAGCCACACACCCCACAGAGTTTTCCAGCACCCCGGGATTCTCCCACAGCCTGGCCAGGCTGACCCAGAAAACCACTTGGTGCCTGAAATAGAATCACAGAATGGTTGGAGTTGGAAGGGACCTCCAAGATCATCCAGTTCCAACCCCCCTGCCCTGGGCAGGGACACCTCCCACCATACCAGGTTGCTCCAAGCCCCATCCAGCCTGGCCTTGAACCCCTCCAGGGATGGGGCAGCCACAGCTTCTCTGGGCAACCTCTTCCAGTGCCTCACCACCCTCACAGAAAAGTTTTTCTGGTATTTAATCCACATCTCTCCTCTTTCAATTTAAAACCATTCCCCCTCGCACTATTGCTACACTCCCTGATGAGAGGGAATGGGCACAAACTGGAACATAAGAAGTTCCATCTCAACACGAGGAGGAACTCCTCCACCTTGAGGGTGGCAGAGCCCTGGCAGAGGCTGCCCAGAGAAGTGGTGGGGTCTCCATCTCTGGAGACATTCAAACCCCACCTGGACACGTTCCTGTGGGAGCTCCAAGTTGTGGGAAAAATTTCTCCTTAGCTGTGGCTCTTTGGAAGGATCCCTGGAACCACCTGGAAAGGCATCATGGGGATCAAACCAGGAGCTACTCCTAAGACTTGGCAGCTTTGCAGAGCATCAGCCTCCACCTGGGATTTCCTGTGGGGCTGAGGGGCTGTCCCCAGCCACCGCTGCCTCGGCCCCTCGCACCGGAGCCACCAAATAATTAGTGGCTTTTGTTAAACCTCCAGCTCCCGGAATCGTGTTAGGTAGAAATCTCCGTTTACTTAGAAGAGAATCAGATTTCAACCTTCATGACTTTAAGAAATGAACACTAGTCTCCCAAACTAAATAAAAATAAGACAAAATATATTACATTTTAAAATCTTGTGACATTTTGGGGACTGACTCATGATTTTTGAATGTTTGGAACCAGCGGCGCTGCAATCAATTTTGCTGCTTCCTCGGATGATAGCTTTCAGAGAGGTTTTAATTCTACTATAAATACTTCAGCTTTACAACAGCAGTCTCAGTCAGATATGCAATAATACCCAGTTCTGCATTTCAGGTAAGGCTTTAAACTAAATTAAATCTCCTCAGTATAGCTAATCAGAGATTAGCTTTGATCACAGTTTGTTAGCCCAGGCCAATCCCATTCAAATCCTCTGGCAGACCTAATATCAAGAGTGCTTTGTCCTGTGCTTATAACGTGAAGCCCCATCCCCAGGGCAATGCAGAGGAGATTTTTTTTATCTTCTACTTTTAGATATTTCTCCACCCGCAATCTCTCTGGCGCAGGCGATGTCGCCTGCTGCCCTGAGATGGTTGATGGTGGACACCCAGTGCTGGCCAGTTGGCTTTAGGTCTGACCTCTGCCAGCTCTCAGCCTTTCCTTGGGTTTTCCTTCCCCTGCATCCAACGGGATGGTGAAGATCTGTACTGGGAAGGNCCCGGCCGCTGGGGGGCGGAGCCAAGGGACTGCCACGTGGCGCTTTTGTTGCCGCCGAGGCTAAACTGTGACAGAGGGGGAGGTAGTAATGGAAAGAGGAGTAGGGTCGTTTTGCTGGAGCACCAGGAATGACACCACATCAAGGTCCTTGAGTTCATATTTAATAATTGCTGTTCGCTGCTTTCTAGTTTTATAAAGTATATTTTAAAGTGATGGAAATGGTGTTTTTTCTCTCCCAGCATAAGTTAGAAGAGATCTTAAAGCCCATCCAGTCCCACCCCCCTGCCCTGGGCAGGGACACCTCCCACCACACCCCAGGTTGCTCCAAGCCTCAAACATCTGGCCTTGAACCCCTCCAGGGATGAGGCAGCCACAGCTTCTCTGGGCAAGTAGGGCCAGGGTCTCACCACCCTCACACCAAAGAAGTTCTTCCCCACATCTCAGCTCAGTCTCCCCTCTTTCAGAGTCAAACCCTTCCCCCTCATCCTCGGGCTCCCCTCCCTAACCACAAGTCCTTCCTCAGCTTTCCTGGAGCCCCTTGAGGGGCTGGAAGGAGGACGCAGAGATATGGGAAGCCTTGCTCCTCTCTTGACCCTGCTGCACAGCACTTCTTGCCCTCCCGTAAAGACTTGAACCGACCCTTTCTGCTGGCTGGAGACGTCCTCCGCTGCTGTTGTTCCTCTGTATTATTTATAGCCCAGTAAGTGTCTGAGATCACAACCGCTGATATTGAGCTGACTTAGCTGCCCAGCAGTACTCCGGCTTGAAACAATATAGTTTGACTGTTGGTATCGATTTTAGGGGGGTGGGGGTTTGTGCGATGGGTTAGAGTTCCTTTGAGCCAACTGGTGTATTAAGCAATCATTTCTATAGCAGATGACATAACTCCCCCGGCATCAGTTTGCCCTAATGGGCCTGGTATTACTCATGTGCTAATTGATTGGGCATGGAGAGGAGGAAAGCTAAATCCACTTGCGAGGTGGTTTTTATGGCCAGGCTCATAACAGAGGTAATTTGCTGAAAAGGCTCAGTCCCTCTCCGGTTATGTACCATCATCTCTTTCCTGCACTCCACCTCCAGGCCACGCTTCAATCAGCAAACTGGGCTCCGTTTGGGGCACCCGAGGTAAAATCCCTGAGGAGCCACCCTGATGGAGTATTTCTTCCTTCCCTGCGTGGTGCTGAGGGATACAGGGAGATTGGGAATGGCACCAAGGGACCTGCTGTCCGGGGAACCCCCACCATGCAGGACCTCCTGCTGCAGGGTGGGCTTCAGAATACCTCCAGTTGTCCTGGTGGAACACCCTGTTTTGAGCAGAAACGGTTATTTCTGCAGCAGGCAGGCAAAGTTTCACCCTTGAAATGTTTGTGTCTGCATCTTCTGAGAACGTGTCTGCAGGGACAGGGGAATGACAGCAAACCCTCCTCCTCCCCTGCTGCTGGGTTTAAGATGGTTAAAAGCTTGGCTTGACCCTTCAACCCAAAGGCAGCCTCTTGAGAACCCCAGATCCATTCTGTGTCTCTGCCTGGGTGATGCTAGGCTGTGATGGGAAGAACCTGAAGAGGCCAGGGCGGGTGATGGGCATCACCCCCCGCTGCTCAAGGGCAGATGCCTTCAGGCAGTCGGGGGAAATCGTGGAACAGATGAGGGCTGGTGCATTTGAAGTCATCAGCCACCTGCCTGCAAAATCAAAAACTGGAGCTTAGAGCAGCTTGGAGTATTGCTTGATCTTGGAAGAGATGTCAGAGGCTGGTCCTCGTTATCTCGCCAAAGACTGATGGGTTTCTAAAGCCGACAAGGTGAGCTCGTGTATGTGTAACGGCATGTAACATCTAGCTAACCTAAAATTGCTGATTTTTTCCCAGAGCTGTAAGAAAGCCAGTCAGTCCCGCAGAAAAAAAAACACGCCAACAAACCAACCCTACCCACAAAGACTTGTTCTGGACTGGGCTGGATCAGGCTGGTGAGATGGATCAGACACACTGTAAAATTTTGGCCAGTCCTTTGGTTGAGGTTGGGGCTGGGAGGAAAACACTGAACTCTTCTCATCCATCCCAGCAGAGCAGGAGCTGGATCAGTCCTTCTCCAGGCGGCACAGAGTATGCTGCTGCAGGGGATGACACTGGCTCCACTGATGGAGCGACAGGACAAGGGGGAAGGGTTTTAAATTGGAAGAAGGGAGATTTAGATGAGATATTAGGAAGAGATTCTTTGCTGTGAGGGTGGTGAGGCACTGGCCCAGGTTGCCCAGAGAAGCTGTGGCTGCCCCATCCCTGGAGGGGTTCAAGGCCAGGCTGGATGGGGCTTGGAGCAGCCTGGTATGGTGGGAGGTGTCCCTGCCCATGGCAAGGGGGCTGGAAGTGGGTGATCTTTAAGATCCCTTCCAACTCCAACCATTCTGTGATTCTATGAGCAGCCACGGGTGAGGAGTGCAGCAGTTTGTGATGGTGAGAATTCAGAGAAGGAGCTGCTGGCTGGGGATGCGACAGGAATTGGGGCTTTATCCCGCGGGAAACACCCCTTCAACGATCCCCCCCCCCCGACGGCAACCCCTTCGGAGGCGAGCCGGGGCGAGGATTCCCGATGGGAAGGCAGGACCTTTTCCCTCCCTGGGGGTCTATGTCCCCCGCGGGGGCAGTGATGCGCTGTCCCCCGTGTCCCCGCGGGAGGGTCCCGGGGGTGGCCAGAGGAGCGGGTGCACGGCCGGCCACAGCCACACGGTGGTAGGAGAGTCCCTCGGCGGAGAGCGGTGGCCCTGGGGCCACCCGTGTGCCCCCCGGACCCCCGCTGGATGCAGCCCCCCGACGGGGTGACCCCGAAGTGGCGATGGGGCAGCAGCATCCCTCCGCTTCAGCCCTTCTCCCTGCATCCCCGCTGCTGCCTAGCGCCTCCAGCCACCCCCTTCCTCCTCCTCCTCCTCAAACAGCCTTCATCCCTGCCAGCTGCAGGGATCAGGGCACTGGATGCGGCTTGGCTGCCTCCTGCTGCCCCCCCGAGGGGACCCCCGTGGGGTCAGCGGGCATTTCTTTGCCCCGTGGGGTTATTTGCAGGGTGAGCCCCTCCAGCCCTCGGGGAGCTGTTTGCTTTGCTCTGACCTTTGTATCTGTGGAAGAGACTCCAGCCAAGGTCAGTGTTCATAATAACAAGGCTGTTCCTCCCACGATCGATGTGGGCACTCACCCTAACGTGGTCCCCTTTTGCACCGTTGGCACAGCACCATCCCCTCCATCAGATGGTGTCACCAGCAGAAGTGACCTTAGGGACACCCAAGCTCCAAAGGCTGAAGTTTTATTGCTGGCAGCGAAGAAATTTTTTTTTTCCCTCACCTGTGGGTTTGTTCCAGGCTAATCCCTTCCTCAAACTGGGCAAACAGTTTGGCTTGGCTGCCCTCCCGTGACTCAGCAGCCAAATATTGAAGGGATCAATAGCCCCGTGGCTAAACCCCTCGCAACGCTGTCAACGAGGCTGTCTGCTAACAGGGCCATCGAGACCCGGCTATTTAATTTGGGGTGAATGGTGTAACACTGATACCCTCTTGCACTGGTTACGACAGGCTGCTTAGAGCCTTCAGGGTACACAAATTCTACTTTCCTTATGGAGGTTTCCAGGACAAAAATACCTCCAGGCGGATAAAAATGAGAAAGGATGTGGCACCTAGACATTTTCCCAGCAGTGCTCTGGGTGCAGGGATTGAGGAGCCACATCTCCCCAGTCTCCATCCATCCAGGATGGGAGGCGAAGGGCTGTGTTGTGAGGGAGCAAACCCCCTTCATAGAACACAACTCCAAATGTTGGCGTCTTCTGCAAAGGAAAATGCCCTCTGATTCATTTCGGGTTAATGAAAAGATCTCACTGCAGGTTTGACTTCACTTTTAGTTATGCTTAGAAGAGATGACGGTGATAATGGGTAACGGCGATACCGCAGAAGATTAAACCTTAACTTTTTATACAGTGTTGGGAAATGTCTGTGAATTTCTGGGATGGCTTTCTCAACGAAGGGACATCTACAAAATCCTGTTTTGGCTTTGAAGGGGCCACAAAGGAGCAGGATGGGGCTGCCGGAGTTGAGGCCCCCATGTTCCCTTGTGGGGTCTTCCCTCTCCCAGCACCCATGGCCCCAGTGCCCTTGCTGGCACTCAAGCTCATGGGGAGTGGAGTGGTTGAGTTAGTCCTTTAACAGGCTACGGTGGGGCCATCCCATGTAAACTTGCTTGAAATTAGGGCCACAATGGATGGCAAAAAGAATCGTCTGCTGAGAAGGAAGCCCCAAGTCAGCATTGGTGTGGACTTCCAAAATGCTGCCGCTCAGCCCAGGGTTTAAATTTGCTGAACCCTAAAGCTTCTGACGTCATGGAATCATGGAATGGTTTGGGTTGGAAGGAACCTTAAAGTCCATCCAGTCCCACCCCTGGCCATGGGCAGGGTCACCTCCCACCACACCAGGTTGCTCCAAGCCCCATCTAGCCTGGTCTTGAACCCCTCCAGGGATGGGGCAGCCACAGCTTCTCTGGGCAACCAAGTTCTGTGTGTGAGGACCTAGAAATTGTGTTGGATGGGGGATGCTCCCCTGTGCCACTGGTTTGTGAGGCAGAAGGGCTGGGGGTCTGACCACGTCAGTCAGCTCAGCTTTGCTCCAGGTTTCATTCCACACGAGATGTTCCACCAGGCCGTTTGGTGACATTGACCTTCTTCTGGGTTGCACTACCAAAAGGATTTTATTTTGAAAAACTCAAAAAGGAAAAGAATTCTCCCTTCTGATCAAGAATGTTTCTTTCCTGAGCAGCAGGAGACCAGCTTGCCGGCAGCTGTCTGCAGCAGGCAACGAAACCGCAACGTGAGAGGGAGAGCTGGTGGGTGCTGGATCTGCAGCAGCTCATCTGCAGGGAGAGAGGAAGAGAGATTGGGAAAAAAAAAAAAAAAGAATTTAAAAAAAAAAACGCCCCAGAATTTAAATTTAAAATATATAAAGCAATTTAGCATATTTTCAGCAGGCAGTTGCAGGTGTTGAGTTTTGCTTTTGATCGCCATGGCCACGGCTCCTCAGTGCTGTTGTCCAGAATTGAAATTTCAGCAGCAATGGCTTTAAAAAAAAGTACAATGGCAGGTTCAGGAGGGCTTTCTTATTTAAATGTGTTGTTTCAGCCAAGGTGGGTTCAGAGCAAACAGCAGTGGCTGCCACGCGCTGTATCTCCTGAGCACAGGTGATGTGCAGGGATGCCAGCAGCATCCTGCCCGCAGCGCCCGCTGCCCTTATCTGTGTTTGAACAGAGGGAAAAACCCAGAGAAAACCAACACGCAGCTGGAGAGGAGCCGTCTGGGACCAAAGCACGCCAAGGAAAGCTGAGATTTATGGAGGGGAATGGCAGCTTCTCTCTGGTTTTGCTGGAGGCTGAAGGCACATCTGTCCCCAGGCCCTGCCGCAAACGTCTGGAGCAGCGGGACCCGGCCAGCAAAGTTGCTGGTGGGAGACCAAGCCCTCGCTGAGATTCCGGCTCAACAACCACAAACGGTTTGTGCGTGGGGTGAGCTGGGACCTGTGGCCAAGGGGGCTGCCAGTGGGGTCCCCGCCAGGCTCGGAAACATGGCCCGTGGGTGACTCCATGCCGGCTTCACCCCTAAAACCTGGGGTCTGGAGAAGGGACCCCTGCAGGATCCGAGCAGCCTCCCAAGGAGCTCACACAGATTCATGCTGCTTTCCTGACCTAGTTATTATTTTTTTTAAAAAATTTTTTTTTTTTCCTTTTTCACAGATGAGCACTCCATCTGTAAGAGATTGTTTCTTGACATGAAAAATTTACTTTTTAATGGGTCAAACTGCTACAGTTTCTAAGCTGGATCCAAAATAGCCTCTTAGCACATTGCTCTAAAGGGATCTCCAGCCATCACCCGTAAAACTGAAAGACAGTTTGTACTAAAAAGCCATTTACAAGCCAGTCCCTCCTTATCTTCTTGGTTTCATGCAGTTGTTGTAAAGCTCCAATGTTTGCTTCTGGAAATGGAAAATGATATTTTGGATCCAGACTGCTTATGGTTTTTGTTTTCAAGTTAAAGAAAGCTCAGAAATCAATACATTTGGGTGGGGTTTTGTTTCCTCCAGGATCCAGGAGAGGAAAGAACACCATTGGGTTGGAGACTCCTGGTAAGAGATGGGGGAAAACGCTCAGGGACATTTGCAGGACCAAACCCGGCAGGAGAATGTGGGGGCTGGCCCAGGTGGGGCACCCCCCCAGAGAAAGATGGGTGCCCCTGGGTGGGCAAGAGGTGAAATCCTGCCTTCCTTCAAAACATCCAGAGAAAAAAATAACCCCAGAGAGTAAGAAATAGGTTTTTTTGCTACAAAGCAATAGGTGCAGCAGACCCCCTCTGAGACCCTCGAATGTGGGGCTGAGCCCCACCACCAGGGCTGTCTGTGCCCTTGGTCCTCTCCCTGAGGAGGTTTCCACACTTTTTGGGGCAAACTGTGCTTGGTAACAGCGGCCAAGTGGCATCACCTCTTCGGCAAGCGCTAATTCTAAAGGGCTGTGGCTTTCCTCCTCCCAGGGATACTGGAGCTGCACAGAAACACCTCATCTTGCCCTTAATCTTCATCTTTTGTTTCATGCTTTTAATTGTGAAATATTCTGTGTGTGTTTTGTACGCGTAATTATGGGGCAAAAGATGGTGATAAAATAGTTTAAATTAATAAGATTATTAAGTAACCTCTGCTGCTGGTAATTCCTCACTCGAACAGGCACGCAGTTCACTGTAATTAGTTTTCTGCTTCGCTGGAGCATGCTTAAAGGAGCTGCGAGGTTTTTTTGGTGGGAGGGGAGAGAAAGCTGTACAGCCAGGCTCATGGCAGAAGAGGATGTTCTGGGTGGAGGGTGGCAGTCGGGGAAATGCCCTTCCCAACCTCCCACAGCACCTGTGTGGTGGCACGGAGAGAGGGGACAGCTGTGGGGCACTGGTCCAGGGGTGCACACTGCCTGCATCCCCCTGTGCTTCTACCCACGGCCCCCTCGGTCCATCCACACATCAGTAATTGCCCTGTTTTGCCAGACTCCTGACATGGGATTATTTTTTTCTGTGAGTGACTGAGGGTAGAGCACTCTGTGGAGGATGATGCCGACACAAAAGGAAAGCCTTGCAGGGTATCGGCTGAGGAAATCGTGAGGAGCAGGTCGATGCCATCAGCCTGGGTTTGCAGAGGTGATCAATGGCTTCACAGGCAAATCGTCTTGTCTGGGCTGCAAAATGATGTCCTCCTGCTGGGAAAAGTGGTGAATGAGCATCTGTTCTCTTGTCCATGGTGTTGGGCAGGGCTGGGCAGGGCAGGGCACTGCTTTGGTTCTCACATTGATTTTATTAATGTTCGTCTGTGTGTGGGGCACTGGATGTCCTGCCCCAGGGCCAGCTGGGCCAGCGTATGGTGCAGCCACCCAACCGTGAGCATCCCTGCACCCACGGCCTGTCTGCCTGTGCCTCTGTCTGCCTGCCTGCCTGCCTTTCTGCCTGCCTGCATCTCTGCCTGCATCCCTGCCTGCACATCTGCTTGCCTGCCTGCACCCCTGCCTGCCTCTCTGCCTGCCTGCACATCTGCCTCATCTGCCTGCCTGCACCTCTGCCTGCCCACACCTCTGCCTGCACCCCTGCCTGCATCTCCACCTACATCTCTGCCTGCACCTCTGCCTGCCCACGTCTCTGTCTGCCTGTACCTCTGCCTGCACCTCTGCCTGCCCACATCTCTGTCTGCCTGTGCCTCTGCCTACACCTCTGCCTACATCTCTGCCTGCCTGCACTTCTGCCTGCCCACATCTCTATCTGCCTGCACCTTTGCCTGCATCTCTGCCTACTCATCTGTCTGCCTGCACTTCTACCTGCCTGCACATCTGCCTACATCTCTGCCTATATCTCTGCCTGCACCTCTGCCCGCATCTCTGCCTGCCCACACCAGCCGGGCAGGGCTGCTTGGGATGCTGGGCCCATGCTGCTGGTTTTGGGGGTTCCACGGACCCTCAGGCAGGGGGTCAGAGGGCCCCGAGCCCCCCAGACCCCTGGCAGAGGGGCAGGCAGGGCTCTGCGCTGGCGCTGGCTGCGGATGAAGGCGGCTGCTAATTTTGCAGTGTCAGTCTCTCGGCAGCTCGTTTTGGTTAGCTAAAGGCAAACATCTGTGACTCCGGCGCTGAAAGCTTCCCTATTACCTATGTCAACAATTTTATTTTTAAAACAGCGCACAAAGTGAGAGGTGCATCCCTTATCTGGTGTGCGGCGGCCGCGTATGTAACACCATCATATAATTAACAGTCAAGATCATTTACATTGTCGCTTAGCTAATTTTCATAATGTTTTCTTTATTATCAGAGGAAGAAATTAACCCAAGAATTTATTTACATACTAGTCTCAAACAGTAACAGCTTGCTAATTGCCTGTTAGGTGATTAATAAGCTTACAGCAGATGCTAATGAATCGAGAGCTCACTGTTTCAAAGGTGCTCTTGCAGCATGCTTGTGTTTTGGCAGCTTAATTAGTGCAATAATTATGTACTTGTTGCTCCTTCTTTCAAGCAAATACTGTCAAATGCTTAAAAGATTAAAGAGAATTATATCGCCGAGAACTAGCTGTGCTTAAGTATTCTGCTTTTGCTGACTTCCCTGTTGTTTCCAAAACGGGAACGGATAAATGCAATTATGGCGCCGGCGAGAGCGGCGCGTTTTCCTGGGGTTTGGTGGCAGCAGCAGGAGCCAGCAGAGCCCTTCAGCACCTCCTCACCCCCATCATCTCCTGAGCCCGGGGGTCCTCCTCCAGCCTTTCCCCAAAACCCTGTTTTGAGCAAGGAAGGGGAGGTTTGCCTTGCCCCAAGGGTCAGCCCTGGGTAAAGGTCCTGTGCAATGTGGGAGCTGGATGGGGTGGTCCTGTTGGTCCTCAGAGGTGCTAAAACCAATGCAGGACCCATAAGAACCTGTATCTTTGCTGATCTTTCCCCAGGGAGAGGAGATGAAGTACCATGGAGGAGAGTGGTGGCTGTGCTACACCAGCTGTTAAGAGTTCCCACCTTGATGGAGAAAGAGAGGTAAATCTTTCAGGAGAGATGTTCCTGTTTGCTGTCAGGGGTTAACTGCTCACCTCTGCTGTCTCTGTGCACCTAGAGATTTGGAGACCTCCTTCATAACCCTCCTCTTGTCTCTTTTTCCTTGTCTCTATCATCTCCGTGCATCCAGAGCTTTGGAGACCTCCTTCATAACCCTCCTCTTGTCTCTTGTCTCTTTTTCCTCGTCTCTATCATCTCCGTGCATCCAGAGCTTTGGAGACCTCCTTCATAACCCTCCTCTTGTCTCTTTTTCCTCGTCTCTATCATCTCCGTGCATCCAGAGCTTTGGAGACCTCCCTTATAATCCTCCTCTCATCTCTTTTCCAAGCTGGGAAGTCCTTCTCCATCCTGTTGGCTCTCTCTAGCACTGCCGTGGATTTGCTGTCCCTGCCTGCACCCCAGTGGAAACCAGGTAGGTGCAGTGGTCCCATTTCCCTGCACCTTTCCCAGCTCCCTTTGGCGCAGGAGGGACTGGAGCAGATGCGGAGCTCAAGGTATGAGTGACCTCAGGTCCACATCACTGCACCGAGACGTCCATCTGTCCCTCTACAGCATGGCGTGGGCATCACCAGGCAGAAGTCTCTGTGTAGAAGCCCCCACCGTGGCCCTTGGAGCTCCTTCCCCAGCGGTGATGCCTCCTTCAAACCCATCACTGTGTGCGCGAAGCCAGAGGGTGAAGTGTTGGGACTGAGCCTCAGCGTTCTCCCGGAGAGAAGGTGGGAAAGCTGCTGTGGAGGAGCCTCTCGCAAGTGTCCTACCACTCGTGCCGGGGATGGAGTGGCATCTCTGTCTCAAGGAGCAGGCACTGGAGACTGGTGGAATGCCACTCGACTGCTAAAACACCCGTCCCTGGAGGGAATGGCAGGCAGCTGGGGCTGGAGATCACTCCAGCAATCTCTGGTTTCCTTGGTGACAGCCGGGATCTCTCCGCTGCACAAGTGCTTGGGCTTGACGGGTGGAGAGGAGCCTTTTTTTTATCCTTTGGATATTATACTGTATTATTCGGTGTAGGCTCTCAAAGGTCCTCATTGTTTGGAGTCCGAGGGGCTGGGGGATAGCAGAGCCTCACTGGCCCCATCCTCCTTCCCTGGGATGAAGGCATCGTGGGCTTCTGGCTCCGGCTCCTTTCCCGGGAGCTGTTGCCATCTTGTTCAATTCCAGCATTATCTGATTGTCGCAGCATGTTTCTCCGGGGTAGGCAGCATGCCAGCTCGTTACTTAACCTATAATTGCACTTTGATATAAGCCATCTCCAAAACGTATTTTGGGAGGGAGTCTTACGAAGGCATGGTGGGCTCCCAGCACCAAACCCCTCTGCTTTTCAAGGGGGATGCTCTCGGGAGGATTTGGCACTGGTTCTGGTAGTTTTCGTTGCTGATGCTTTATCATGGGCTCATGTGCCCTTAGGAGTTTGCCATATTAAAAAAAAAATAATTAAAAATATCTCCTTTCCTCAGGAATTTACAATGAATGCTGTTGCTGATGTGTCGTCTTGAACCCCAGGAAACCCACGGACCTTGTCATTTCAGCTGAAATAGTGTTATTGTGGGAAATTCAGTGCTTTTTTGGTTTGCGAAACTCAAAGGGGAAGACCTCATCTCGGATAATAGTGAAGAGAAAGGCTCGGCAGCGTTGATACCTCTGCCAATGGCTGCTGGCAGATTCACTTCTTAATAACTCCAATTTTACAAATTAAATGCTGATAACACGCCTTGCTATCATCCTGCCGTAGTTCCCCGCTGCAGTTGTAGGGGAGGGAAGGTATTCAATCTCCATCTCAACTCATTAATTTTAAAAAGTTGGCCAGAATTTGCAAAGTGTTAAGCATATAAAAATTAATGTTGACAAATCTTTGAGGAATAGAATGAAACAAAAGAAATCAATTAAGGAGACAGCCCTGCGGTTATATTTTATAATCTAAATTGTGCTCAGCCTGGCAATAGGAGTTACTAGCAAACCCTGGTGCCGAGTGGGAATCCTTGGAGGGGAGGTTGGGGTTGAGGACGGAATTCAATATTTGCTGAAACTGCAGGAAGTTGTGACGAGTCTCAGTGTCACTGTGTGCCTCCTCTGCATGTGGGCACCAGCTCGGGTGTGGGTAATCTCCTGAGGGAGAGTGGGGTCCTATCACCCGTTGGGAGCAACGGGAAAAGCCTTGGTGGGCTTTGGATGAAGTCTTGTAGACATCTTGATGCAAACTGGGGGGTGGGTGTTGCGTGCAAGGGGGCTTCTGGATGCTGGCAGCCCTGCTGTTTGCCCTGCCTACTGGTGTTCTTACAATTTTGATGCGGTTAGGATCACAGAATAATGGAACCACAGCATCATTATGGTTGGGAGAGACCTTTAAGACAATCAAGTCCGACTGTTAAGCTACCACTGCCTCGTTACTGCTAAAACACGTCCCATGGTTGAAGTGGGTGTCCAAGAACCATCTCTATGGAGCTGTTGAGCTGCCTTTTGCTATCCAGGGCCATGTCACATCTTCAGATCCCTCTCCAGGTGCAGAAGGAAAGCCCAGCCCTCCTTGCCTTGCTCTCCAGACTCTAGGCCACACTCTGGAGAGGTGCAAGGCCACCCAGGTGACCTCCCTCCCTGTGTTCCCAGGGCTGTTCACACCTTCCTCCCTGAGCTCTGGCTCAGAACATCCCTGTTCCCTTGCTGTTGCCTTTGCCACAAATCACAGAATCACAGAATTCTCCGGGTTGGAAGGGACCTTTGAGATCATCCAGTCCAACCATGAACCTAACTCTGATAGAAAACAGCAATCCATCACAAAACCATGTCACTGTCCCAAACAAAGGAGATTTGGGCATTTCAGCTGACCACCTCCATCATTTTCCTTTGTCCACCCCTGTCCTGAGGCAGTGCCCAGGACTCTGGGAGCAGGGGGTGGAGAGGGGACAGTGGGCACCAGCTCATCCTCCGCTGTGACCTCGCCACAGCATCCACGCCGAGGTCCTCGTTTAACTGAGGGACAGGGCTCCTCCGCTATCAATGAGTCACTTCTGCTTAGGACAGCAGTATAAATTAATTCAGATGTCTGTGTGATCCTATCAGTGTTATCTCGGGCTTTGTATTTTAAGGCTTCTGTGGCCTTCAGAGTAAATAAGTGTTTTCTCTGGCTGACACGTGAACCCAGAGGAGAAGGGTAAGTTGTCTTGGCCAGCTCTGGCACAGCACTAGAAACCCCGTAGGGTCTTCACCACCAGTTGTCTAGCTGGACTCATGTTTTATTACACGCAGGAGGGCAATGAAGGAAGCCCCCCAAAGCAGCACCCTGCGAGGGGGATCCCTCTTTCCCTTTTCCCAGCTGTGTTCCTGCCCCTGGCGGCGTTCCCAGCTGGCTCAGCTGCCCGTGACTTTCTGCGAGCTCCAGCAAGGTGATGTGCTCGGGTAACAGCCACCTCTCCTCCTTGGCGTTTTCCCCTCCTTTTTTTCAAAGAGAAAATATTGCATTGACCATTTTCTTTTTTTTTCTTTTTACTCATATATTTTGTTTCTATGAAGATTTAGAAAGATCTGAAGAATTTCGGAAGCCTGTACAGAAAATACAGCTGAGGAAGGAAGATCTCCATCCTGGGGAAGGGTAAAGGAAAGGATATCTCTATCATCCACTTAATTTTATTACTTTAAGTGACTTTATTACCTTCATTTTGCTTTCTGTTGCATTCCAGTACTTATTTAATAAACCCTCCTCCGGTTTTAAATAGCAGTTTAGTTTTTATGGTAATGCTAAACTTAATCAGATGCTCAAATTAGCTTGAAATTAATTATATTGACAGCAATAACCCTTAGTTCCCTTTTCACATTCTGTGTGCAGATCTCCTTCAAGACTTTATTAAATGCCATTTACACCCCAGAATCTGTTGCAGCCCAGGTCCCCGCTGATGAGAGTTTTTCAGTGTCAAAACCTTTCTCCTTGTCCTGTGGCTCCCCTCCCTGACCATGACCCCCTCCCCATCTCCCCTGGAGCCGCTTGAGGGACTGGAAGGTGCTCTAAGGTCTCCATGGAGCCTCCTCTTCTCCAGTTGAACCCCCCAGTAGGGGGGCTCCAGCCCTCCCAGCATCTCCGTGGCCTCCTCTAGACCTGTTCCAGCAGCTCCAAAGCCCTTCAAACCAAGCCCTTCCCGTATTGAAACATGCCAAAAGACACGGCACTTCTCCACCCAGGAGCGTCTCCACCCAGCCGGTGGCTTTTCCTCATTTCTGTTTGAAAGCGTGTCAATAATTTGTAGGGTCAAAAAATCCTCTGAGAAGGTTTTTCCAGCTTGTCTGGTGGGGTCTGGTCCCAGCCCAGCGCTGGCTGGCTCTATATACTACAAGCAGAGTGAGCTGGAGATCCCTTCATCAACTGGGCTTGGGACCCTGGACCTCCTGGCTGGTCCCAGCTCCCTGAGCACTTCTCATCCTTGAAGGAGCTTCATCGCGGGGGAACCCCTGGGCAGCAAAGCCCCCTGCTCGTTGGACCACGAGTGGGCAGATCATCCCCGGTGGCCATCATCACCGGGAGGGCTCCAGCCAGGGCAGGGCTGGCCCCCTTGAGCGTGGGAAGATGCCTTTGCTCTCCAGGGTTTCTCTTGGAGCTGCCAGCAAACATCACCAGGAGCCAGAGTGAGAGGATCCAACCCCTCCAGCGGTGGCTGCTACTGATAATTGCCGCGTGTTGGTGGAAAGCCATTTGTTATTGATGCCAGTTTAGAGGTCTGATTAGCTTAGCATGCCTCATTGCTCTAAAAAAAACCACCAAAAAAAACAAAAAAACCCCAAGAAGCAGCAAATTTCCCTCCTTTAACCCACGCGGGGCTGGCAGCCTGGGCACACTGTCCCCTGGCCCCGCTGCTCCTCCACGCCGTGACCTTTCTCTGAGCCGCCCCGCGTGTCCCTGAGCACACAAGGTGTTAAACTGCATTAATGAGAGTGATGTGATAAGCCCTGCCAGCGCTCCACTCCACTTGCTTGCCCTGGAGTCTGATGTGATTTTTTTTTTTTTTGCATTTAAATAGCCAGAAGAGTTTGTAATATTAATGCACGGTTCGTTGCCAGCGAATTTCAGGCTAGGTACATACTCCACTGGAGAGTGAAGACAGCCTGATTCATGGAGGATTCCTGCTAAATCTGCTGTAGGTTCCCAGGGACCTGGAAAACGCATTATGGTAAAGATCAACATGACCTTCTGAAGGCACCGCGCGGAGCCTGGATCCACATCGCTCGTGCCGGAGCAGGACTTGGCGCGGGTGAAGCCTTCCCCATTGTTTGCATTCTGGCTGGATGATAGAAAAGTAATCAAATTAGAGTTAAAAAAATTAAAAAAACCAACAACAAAACAAAAAAAAAACAACCCAAGCAGGCCACAATTCGGGCAATATCCACGGACCGTGTTTAACTTGCATGATGTATGTTACCGTGTGCGGGTGCAGGCATGCCCCCATGCAGTTGTCATGTTAAAGCTTGTTTTGCTTTTTGATTGGCTCCGAGGCAGAATAACATGGGGGCTGTAATGTAACTTGTGTGTGGTTTTTTGTGTTTTTTTATTTTTTTTTCTCCTTTTGGAATGAATAACTCTTGCGGTAAAGCTGACACGAAGCATGAATTTGTTAAATTACATAAACATTATTGCGACCCATAAAATTCAATGAATCCTCGTCGCCTGTTTACTCATGGCTGGCTTTACTGTTTGCACAATGTAATTTAACGTGTCAATTTGCTCTCAAATAAAAAACATCTGGCCTTTTGACATGCCAAAAAAACTGCAGAGATGATCTGAGAAGGGAGCTAAAAGCCCGGGCTTTACATAGCAGTTAGCAAGGGGCTCTTAAAAGGAAGCCAATATCATCCAGATCAATTGATGGCCTCTTGGCAAACCTAATTCTGCAAACCCTGTAAGATTAGTAAATTTTATCCTAATTAAAATTAAGGAGAGCCACGGAAGTCTGGCACGCGCTTCGCAATTACATCTCCTGCCAATATTGACATCCATTCTATTGGCTTTTTTGAACAATCTTATTATTTAGTAATCATGAATAACAAGAAGAAAATTATACTTTTATAAGAGATTTTTGTTCTGGACGAGCTGCGGAGCCCCAGCAAATTAATCCCCCTCCCTAAGCCCCTTAGCTGAAGGTTCTCCTGGAGAATCTCAGACTTTGGTAGTCGGGCTCGTAGGAGCGGCCACGTCCACACAGCCACGGGCTAAGAAAGACCCGTAAATCTCGGCTTAATCCCTAATGAGCAGTAATACTTACCGCTCCCCCAGACGGCACCCAGAGGATGCTGACCTAAATAACAGAGTTTAGAAGCTACATGTGGCAGAAATCCTCCCGCTCCCTCTCCCAGCCCGGCCCTGCTGTCGGCAGCTGCTCCTGCTGATTGATTGAGACGTTTATGATTTGCATAGGAGACAGTTGGTGTAATTACGGATTACCCAAGGAAGCCAATTGGTTGCGAAGATGAGAGAGGCCACGTCCCGTAGGAGCCGTCGGAGAACCCCACGATGTTTCCTCATCCTGGTTTGCATCTCCACGGCAGAAAGCTTGGGCTGGGGAAAGGGGGGGAGTCGGGGGGTCCTCCCGTCCTCCCTGCTCCCCCTGCCCCGACCGGCGCTTCCAGGCGTTGATGGAAAACAAGCCGCCCAGCGCCGGGCCAGACAGCGGCTTGTGGGGTAATTATAAACCCTCTGGAAAAATCAAGAGCGGATCCCCGCTATGAAATCAGGAGGTTACAGTGAGTTCAGGCATTGTTTTAATTAAGGGAGAGACATCTCCTCCTTCAGGGAAGGCTGAAATCACGTTACAGCCGATAGGAAAGATTTCCCATACTGTCAGCGAGGGTTAGACACATTTGTGCGTAAATAAATTGTGATTTCTTTTCACCCGCTAGGATAACACACAATATTTTCTTTTAAAGTATATGGGGCTGGCGGTGGTTTCGCTCTAACCAAGTTCTTGGCATTTCGTGCAGGCGTATAATGGGACTCAAGTAGTTGCACATTTTCTGTAATTGGACTTGAGTAATTGCACATTTCTCTAAATGATTAATGAACGGAATTAAAAAGTTTGAAAAAAGCCGCCTGCTACACTGCAGAAAACGTAACGTCAGCAGGGCTGGGGGTGGGGGGAGGTGGGGGGAAAGGCTCTCACACAAATATTTCTGGACTGGTGGCTGAA
>VXBW01004079.1:74946-97254 GCA_013400375.1 Thinocorus orbignyianus | reverse complement strand
GGGGGGGGGGGGGGGAAACTGCACTGAAAAATCCATCCTGGTGTGAGCTGGCAAAACCAAATAACAGCAGAGTAGCAGCAAAATAGGATTTATAATACCCTCAGCTTTACTCCCCAATTTCAGCTTTGAAGATGAATGTTTGCCGCACTGTTATTCATTTATACATTATTTTTCCTATCTCCTGAGAGGCACTGTGCTTCCCCAACACACACACACACACACACACACACACACACACACACACACACACACTGCACTTATTTCTGCTTCTAAAAATCCTCTCAGCTCCTCAGAAGCATTTCTCCATGTTCTGGTGTAAAGACCCATCTCAGAAGAAGCAATCCTTGCGGTGCAGGTTCACGGCAGGTGAGTAATTGCTCTGGAGTCCACAAACCACAGGGTTATTGTGAAGTTTTGCAAGATACGTGTGGTTCAGGTGGTTGTGGCCGCCCGGGCAAACGGGTGCCAGCCCCCACCCCCCAGCACGGGGATGGGGACGTGCTCAGCCAGGGCCACCAGCATCCCCACGGCCACACCACGGTGCCAACACCGCCTGCAACACATGGCCGTGAGATCCTGGGGTGATAAAACGTGTGTAATGTTGTGTTGCAAAAAGGAACAATGAATGTAAAATGAGTTGGAGAGAGGGTTTTTATTATTAAAGGGAAGATTGATGGTTCAGCTATCTGGTGTGGGAAAAGCTAGTGTCCTTATTAAATGTAATTATCTGCAGCGCTAATAAAAGCTTGCTGGTTTCTCCGGGTCAGGCTGCCCTCTGCTTGAGCTGCGCTCACAGTCGTTAATAAGCAGCAGCTGGAAGAGCCCACGGAGGAGTTCAGAGGAGATGCCCATCACACCAGGTACCTGCTAATTGCTGGTCAAGGACGAACACAGAGTCCATCAGGGTGGTTGTTAAACTGGCCACGCGGGACCGGGCCCTTGGAGAGGAGTTGGCACAGCCTGAGATGGCTCAGCCCAGGCAGCCCCTGGGAAAAATGGACCTGCTGGGAGGAAGGGAATGCTTTTCCCAGAGTGTGGATGGGAACAGGTCACCCTCCTGCCCTTGTATTGGGCTCCTTCAGCTGGAGAGAGACGCTGGTGCCCGTCTTGCCCCAGGATGATGCTGGCACAATAATGATGCTGGTGCCCTCAAAGGGAGGAGAACAAAAGCCAGGCTGTGGAGAGGAGGAGGCATCACCCAAAATGAGATGCTTCGCAGCGCTTTGATCTGCTGTTGTTTTAATTGACGCCTCTAATAAGAATGTGAGATTCTGGATAAAGGATGCCTGGATCAACAATATAATGAGCTTTCTCTTCGGAGGAGGCGGGAGTGAATCTGCTGCCCGGGCTCGGAAACTGCCCGGCAGCACGGGCACAGGCTTGGCTGTCCTGGGAAAGCTCTGGGAGCAGAGGGCAAGCAGAGGCAAAGGCTTCTGCTGGCTGGTGGGAAAACGAATGCCCTTTCCTGGCTTTCTCTAAAGAGGCACAAACCAGAGCAGTCACCATCGCTTTTAAGGGATGCTTCTGAGCTGATCTCTTTTCGGGAGAAAACCTCCAGGAAAACCAAAAGGACCCTTTCTGGAGAGCAGATGGTCCAAGGCGCTGTCACACCCCAGGTGTTCAGCACAGGGAGGGATTAAAAACTTATCCTCCATTGCTCCCCTTGAGGACTGGATGGTATTTTTTCAGGGAAGGGGCGGTTCGAGGGTAGAAGTGTCTCCTGCCCATGGCTTTGCTGGGAGTGGCAAGGGGGACAGGAGCGCTGGCATCTCCAGGGATGCAGGAGGCTTTTTGATGGAGATTTGGCTGGGCCAGGAGATTTCTGCTGCATCCTGAAGGATCTGAGCCAGCGAGCTGAGCTGAGCTGAGCTGAGCAGTGGATCTGCAGAGCCTCGGCAGCACGTTGAGGATAAACGGCCCAGCCGTGCTTGCCCGTAATAATCATCCTTGTAAGTAAATCACCGGCGCAGGCAGTGAGCAGGGGGGGACGGGGAGGAAACCAGGTGAGGCACAACCTGCTGCTGGGGCCGTGAGCCTTCTCCGGGGCTGCCGAGAAGTAATTGATGGCTCCGGACTCCGCTTTCTTTAGACAGGCAGGGATAAAAGGGAAAAAGAAGCCTGAGCCGTGCATCGTTCCTGAGCATGGTGGTCTGGGGAGCAGTTTGCACCCCAAATTGCAGAGCTGCCTCAAGACAGAGGGAATTTTTCTTGCATCAGATCCAGAGAAATCACCCCTTTGAAGCCAAACTCTTCATTTTAAAGGATGCAGCAGGGACAATGCGGCTGGGTCTGTGAATTCAGGCAGAACATGCAAATTCAGGCAGAACCTGCAAATTCAGGCGAAAGCTGCAAGCCTTCATCAAGGGCTTCATCAAGTGTCCCTTGCTTTCATCAAGGGCTGGGAAACAGCGGCGGTCACTTTCTGGCCAGAGGGCTACAGAAACTGGGAAGCCCCCATGTACTCGCTATCCAGCGCTGTGGCCAGTCTGGGAATCCCTGGGGCTTCTCCCTGCAAAAACCAGGGATGCTCAGAGGGATGCTGCCCCTGGCCGGGAGCTGGGGAGAGGGGAATGGTGGATGCTCAGCTGCTGGAGGGGCACTGAGTGTCATAAACCTTGCTCTGGTTGACTAATTGATCACGCCGGTAGAATAATTGCCACTAAAAGCCTTCTCCTGGTTGTATGATTGGGTTGGTGGTGGCCCTGGGATGGACAACCCGAAGACCAGCATCCACATCACCCCCTTGCCCCCATGCTCAGCCCTGGTGTTCCAGAGAGAGCCAGGACTGAACCAAGGCTGCCTGACCCGGGTTTCAACCCGCCCGGGTTTCTTGGGGGGTAGATAACAGAGCAGTGAAGGGGCTGCCCTGATGTGGCTGGGGGGCAGCAGGTCCCACGGGCAAGCTGGGGATTTCAGCTGGAGAAGGTTTCTTTCAGTTTGGCCTGAGCGAGGAGGAAACAGAGGGAATTTTCCCCCCGACGCGCCTGTAAGTAATTTCGAGTTGGGAAGCTATCATTTTTCTAATGGCAGCGTTTGCTGTAAATTCATGCGGATGTCATCAGAGCCGCAGGACTCGGTCCAGCTCCCATCAAAGCCAGTGGAAACGGCTCTTTGCTTCCCGCAGTCCCCACCAGGGGCTGGATTTGGCCGCCGTGCTGCTGTTCCAAAACATGGGGTGAACTCAGGGTGCTCCATAAATAAATATCATTAACAGTGAGGACTGGCACATGTTTCCTTGGATCCTCCTGGCTGCCAGAGTCATTAACCTGCCTTAATTTTCCAGCACTGTTCCAACACCATTTTCTGCAGTTTTCTACACCATTCTGCACCGTTTTCCAGCAAGTTCTACCAAGCTGACCAGGAGAGATGGAGGTTTTCAAAGGTGACTTTCATCCCACGGTGCCTGGTGGCTTTCCAGAACCGCTGTTCCCAGAAACACCCCAATCCTTAGCAACCTCTCCTGGCATCACTTGCACAAGAAACCCCTTTGGTCAGAGAACAGGGTATCTTGTGGTTGTTTAATCTTCTTTTCATCAGAGACAAGGTTCTCCATTTCACACCCAGTTGGGTTTTTTTTGGATGGCAGGCTTAGCAGCAGCCACAGAGACCAAACACTGTGGGTTTATTCCATCCTCTCCCAGGGGATGGTGTTTGGGCAGAGCCATGGCTGAGCCGCAGAGAGCAGGAAGGAGGAGGATGCTGAGCTGCCTTCATCCTCGTGTGGCGGCCACCCAGCCCTGTGACAGCTCCCGCCGTTGACAGGGAGAGCTGGGTTGAGCTAATGGTTGTAAAAAAAACCCACCCCATTCCTTCTGGCATCTTCACCCCCTGCAGATCAGGAAGGAAAGCCGATTTTTTTCTTTTTTTTATATATTTTTTTTTTGCAATTTCATTTACTACAGGCTGAAAGATTACTGTACAGGGCCGGCTCCCCTGTCCTCCAGCTAGTTAGATCACAACGCTGCTTAAATTGTCTTTTTGATAACTGTTCTGGCTGCGAGAACAGAGGTTTCTGTGGGGAATTCACACAGGGCTGCCTTCAACTTCCCCCATCCTTCATATTGCAGTATTGCTCTTTACCTAGTAGAAGATATTCCTAATCGGCTTCACAAAAAGCAATAAAGCCTTTTCAACACTTCATTGGCTCTGACATTTAAGGCGCGGGGGCGCAGGTGGAGGAAGGTGCTGGAGTGGGATGGAGGGAATGGGGTGCTGGGTTTTAGGGGACATCACTCAGGGGTCCCCACAGCACCCCGGGACTCCAGGCAGCCCCAGCTCACACCAGTTGGGATGCAAACCCAGCCAGGGCGGGCAGTGCCAGCCAGGGTGGGCAATACCATTGTGTTTCCCAGGCGGTTGAAGGTCCTTGGGTTCCTCCCCCCTCTCCACATCCCTCCAAGGGCTTTTTCCCACCTCGGGAGCTCCCCGCTTCATGGGCTGCAGCTCTCCTGCCCCAGCTGTAATGGCTTAGTTTTATTAGCCTGTGACTGCAGACGCTAACCATTGCCTACAAGCCCTGGGAGGATTTCAGCTGGAGTAGGAGTAGCATGCTGAGCATCCTGGCACCGTGCCTTTTTCTCCTATAAAGCGTCATGTTTCCAAATGGGTAATTACTGCACTGGGATTTATGCAGTACTTCCTTTAAGTGGTTGTGTGGGCTGCCATTCCTCGATGAATTAAAAAAAAAAAAAAGAAAAAAGAAAAAAAGAAAAAAAAAGAAAGGGGAATAAAAAAAAAGGGAAAAAATAAAAAAGGAGCTGAATCCAGTGGTGCGAGCGAGGCAAGGGCAGAAATGAGATCAGCTCGCTCTGCCCTTACCTGGCAATAATGGGAAAGTGTTCTTTCAATTGAGCTGTTCCATTCTTTTGCCCTGAGCTATGAGAAGTAGATTGGATGAAAATTATCAGGCTCCCTGTCTAGAATAAATATTCTTGAAATGGAGCAAGTCATAAATAAGCGAGCAGCAATATCCTGGGTTATGAAGATATAATTTCTATCTTTAATAGCTGAGTAGGCCCCGAGGACTGTCTGGAAGTGGCCTGCCTGGCCCCAGTATTGACGAGGAGAAAAATACAAACAAGCAAAAAAAAAAGACTTTTGTTTCTTTAACCCTGAAATTATTGATACTTTGAGGGAAATAACGACGTGGTGCGGCTGAAACCTGCACCTCCCTTCACCGCAGAGAGCAGCCAGCCGCTCTGGCGGGATTAGCCAGGGCTCAGCCCCTGCTTTATCAGCTCAGGAAAACTGCCCCAGGCTCCCACCATAGCCCATGGCTGTGGTTGCATCCCTGGCTGCATCCCTGGCTGCATCCCTGGCTGTATTCCTGGCCACGTTCCTGGCCGCATCCCTGGCTGTATTCCTGGCCGCATCCCTATCTACATCCCTGGCTGCATCCCTGGCTGCATCCCTGCCTACATCCCTGCCTACACCCCTGGCCACATCCCTATCTACATCCCTGACTACATCCCTGGCTGTATCCCTGGCTGTACCCCTGGCTCCATCCCTGGCTGCATCCCCAGCTGCATCCCTAGCCACAGCTTTGGCTGCATCCCTGGCCGCATCCCTGGCTGCATCCCTGGCTGTATCTCTGGCTGCATCCCTGGCTACATCCCCGACTGTATCCCTGGCTGCATCCCCAGCTGCATCCTCAGCTGTGTCCCTGGCTATTGGGAGAGCAGCCCTGAGGCAGGGATGCACACACCAGGAGGGGACAAGGACCTCGCCTTCGAACAAGGGGCAGGGGGAAACGTACCCCCTCTTCCCAGAGAGAATTTCATAAAATATGTGTATGTATTGGCAGAGCTGACAATAAGTTGCCTTTGGAAACTGTGAGATGGGACAATAATTAATAAGAGTTGCTCGCATGAAGCTCCAATTTTGATGAGATTAGTCTTAATGGTTTTATTTTTAAAAGCCATTTAATTACTAATCAGCTCTCCCTTACAAGCTAATACGTGCTAGTGCTGTTTAAAGCAGTCTGTTAGAGGGCTTTGCTGGCAGGCAGCTGGGAGGGCTCTTCAGAGCTTCTTAAAAATGGCCTGCTTTTTCCTAATCCCTGGGCTAAGCCGTCTGTGCTGGCGAGCATCGCTCCCAGTGCAGGGGCTGGAGGGGAGGAGGGACATCTGCCCCGTGTAAAACATCCCACCAAGGGCTGGGGGGGTCAAATGTGGCATGGACTTGGCGTGGAAAATGGGCACAACCCTAGGCTTTTACAACCACCACCAAAAAGTGTGCCTTGTTTCTGCGTTGCTTGGTGGAACTGTCTTTGGAGAGCATCCCGAGCGGTGGCTGGGGATGCGGACGGGCGTAATTTGGGGGGGTAAGGGGTGGTCACCCCAACTCTGGCAGCAGCAGGGACCGGTGCTCCTGGTTGTGGGGCTCCTGACCCTGCTGCTCCCCACCCCAGCCCCTTAATTTATAACCCAACAGAAGCTTTTCCTTAATCTTTTAATTATACGGAGTGACATGGGTGAAATAACTCCTTTCATTTCTGGGCCACTGACATGATTAAGAACTGAAGTTGACTGTTTCGGAAAGAAAACGGTGTAAATTGCCCATGGTGTGAGATCCGTATCACCCTCTACCAAAATCCCGAGCGAGCCACCGCCGTGAATCCATCACCCAAGCCTTGCAAGGGGAAGATTGCGCCATTATTAAATTATATGTTTTTTTTATATTAAAAAAAAAAAGACACGCTGATCTGTTTCGTACCAGTAAATATGTGATTTACATTTAATTCTGAGTAACCTTTCCATGATCAGTGAGGTGTGAAGGAATTTAATGACACAAAGCTACATTTATGAAGAGACCATTCATATTCATTAGGCTCACGCATTAACAGTCCTGCCAGAATATCTCTCTAGCACAGGCTTTATTGCTACAGCTTACGGGGGCTGAGAGCAGAGCCTGCTGCAGCATCTACACCCCTGCACCGACAGACCCACGGACAATATCATCCAGAAAATAAATGAAAACAGGGCATGAAACTGGACATTCCCAGGTTTGGCAGGGGAAGGGCTGGGACCATCCTTCTGGTTCGGAGAAGAGATTAGAGGTGAGAAAGAGGGGCCCAGAGAAGAATATCTTTGTTATCTTTGCAATGTTTGGGGGGGAGGATGGAGTGAGTTAACTGGTCATCATCTTTGAAGCATCCAAAAAATGAGGGGCCAAAGGAAAGCCCACCCTTGGGTGACACTGCTGCTGTGGAGAGCACAGCTCCAGCTTCTGGCGTTGGCAATCATCATGAGTCAGACTTGGCAGCCCAAATAACAGAGATTAGAGCTAAAAACCCCACAAAATCAAGACTTGGGTTTGCCATTCTGGTTCTCACCGATATTCTTCATATCTGGGTGTAAGACAAAAAGAAGCTGGAGAGGTTTGTGAAGGTCTCTGGGGAGACGAGACCTCATATGAGGACCTGTGAGGTGTGGGCAACTGCCATGGAAGGTACAGTTGACCAGACCAGATTTGGGGCACCTTCTCTCATGGGATGATGAGGATCTCCCGTGTTCCCATAGCTGGTCCCGAGCTTATCTGTACTTGGCACGCATAGAACACGCTGTTGGAGGAAATTAAAACAAGGCCACCATTAGAATATCTCCTACAAGGCCCTGCCTGATGGCGAAGGAGATGAACCGCAACTGCCTGCACTGAAAAATAATTGGGCTTATTAGGATGCCATAAGCAAATAAACAAAGCAGAGGACAGCTGCTGCCTGCAGGCAGCCCTGCCTGCTCCCTTGCTGCCCACGGGCATGGGGACACGCACACGGGAGGGGAAGGGACATGGGCAGAGTGGGATGAGGGGTCATCTCCATAGCGCCTTGGAGTGGCCCGTGCCAGGGGGGATGCCAGTTATTTTTCCAGATTCTCATCTTGGTTCCTGAGCCCTCCTCGCAGCCAGCAGAGACCTTCACACATCCCAGCAGCTCCACACAGGCTTCTGGCAGCGGGCTTCTCCTTCCTTTCAATGCCTTCTTGTTTGCCTGCTACCCTGTGATAAGATAATAATTCCCCTTCCCTTTGGTCCATTTCCTTGAAGACGTTTATAGAACTATTTCCTTCTCCTCTAAGCATCTACTTTTCCATCCCAAGCCCCCCGAGCCCCTGGGTTGAACCCATGATCCCCATCCTCTCCATGGATGGATTGACCAAAAACCCGTCCCAGCAACGGGATGGCCATTTGCTCCCTGAATGTTGCTTAAAATCCAGTGGGAAGAATTAAAAATGACCCTTTGCACTGCACAAACACCCCACAGACCCTGGCTGGCTGCGACGTGCCTCTCTTCACAGGGCATGGTAGGGGGCAACCCGGTGTCACCAGTGGGTGAGTGGTCTGGATTTACCATCCATCTTCCTGGGAGAAACACCTTTTAAAGCAGATGACATTGTGACTTGCCCACTTCCAAAGCCGGGAGAAGCAGCCTTACAGGCTGCCTCTGCTGCAAATGAAACATTAATTAATTTACCAGCAGGAAGGATATAAATAACTAAATCAGATGGTGCAACTTACTCATGAGGTCTTGATGGAAGGCAATTGTTATTCCTGGCTGTGCAGGTTAATGAGCACGCTCTCCTTTTCCCAGCATCACACGCTAAAAATACAAGCAGGCCAAGTCCTGCCTGGCAGCTCCCATTTCCCCCCATCCTGGTGTCACCGTGTCCCCAGGATGGCCCCAGCACAGGGATCTCTCAGAGAGGGGACACACGTGTGGGGCTGGGGACACAGGCCAGGTCATGGGCTTGGGAGAAGGAAGGAGAAGGTGAGTTTGTGGGGGTGGAAGGGAAGATGCTGCCGCCGAGCAGCCAGAAATTCAACCCGTTTTGAGCAGCCTTTCCCTGGATGGGGTGCAGGGGTGGCCTGGTACAGGATGTAGAGATTAACTACAGAGTTCACGAGGTTTCAGCTTTGTGGCACCCTTGATTTCTCTTGGAGCTGGGGACACATCGCTCTCCCCAGGCTGGAGTGAGGTAAATTGGCCCTTTGTTGAATATGTGAAGGATGCTCTTGGTAATCCGTCAGCTAAACCTCAGCCCTAAGGGGGTTAAATCAAATCACTGCTCTGCCCTAGTAAAAATTGAGGTTGATATCACTGAGGGTGGTAAAATTGCCAGGGAAGAACCCGCAGCTCTCTGCATTGCCCTCACCAGAGTGACCTGAAATCCTGATGCCCCAGGGCAGCCCCTACCTCCCCCTGAGTTATCCCCATTTATTATATCCCCAAATGCTGCTGGATTTGGGCAGCTGGTCCCCACAGATCCCCAGGGACATGACACTGGTGGGGAAAAATTGGGAATTGGTGCCCTGGTGCTGCAAACACTTGTCAGCATCGGGGAGGAACCCGGCTCCTCGCGTGGGTGCAAGCAGCGTGTGTCGCAGGACAGCGGGAGGTCTGCTGGTTTCGGGAAGATTCCTCCTGTTCTGCTGCTACTGTGGGATGGGGTTAATTAAAAAGCACATTGCCCTGGTAGCCAGGCCTCGCTTTCGCTTGCTGCCGTGACTCAGTAGACGGTGACAGCTCTGAACAGCACAGCAGCAGGCTTTCAGCACGTAATTAGTGGTATACGCTAATCACAGCTGAGAGAACAAGCCTGCCGAAGAGCGGGGGTCTCTGCTAACCCAAGCCAAGCCCCTGCTACATTACAGCAAGGGTGGGCACACAGTTATCCAGCTCCAAATGTGGTTGCAAAACAGGAATCGAGACCCCTTTCCTGCAGGAGAGCTTGGGACACCACAGCCAGCTGTGCTGCAGCCCGGGGGGGTCCCCTCCAGCCCCCTGCCACCAGCCATCCCTCAGGAGGACAGCCCTGGGCACTGGCATCACCACCAGCCCCTGCCCTTGGCAAGGTTCTGCTAATGAGGGCTTGATGCATCTCAGCTGAATCCTTCAACCCACAGCGCCTGTCCTGAGCTAGGGCATCCTGGGGGGAGCAAACCCCTCTCCTGCCTCCCTGAGCAGGCAGCGGGTCCCCTCTGACCCACGGCAGCTCCCACTCTGGCTCTGGCAGATCTTGCTCTGCTTTCCCTTGAGCAGAGATTTTCCACAATGTGCTGCCTTTTCATTTGCCAGTGCTTAAAAGGATTGAAAAGATTAGGAGATTTCAATTTAGCAGCAGGCAGGCAGTATGTCAGGCAGCTTCCTGCTCCAGAATAACATACCCTAATCAATAACACCAGACCACAGCCCACAAAACTGTTCTAAAGTGAAAACAAAATCTTTTTTGAAAAGGGGAAACTTAAAAAAAAAAAAGCAAAGGCAACCAAGTCCTAGTCATCTCTGCTTTCGGTTTCTGTGTGTACGTACTCTTGGTTAACAAAGGTTAGCAAAGCACAGGCCAATATAAAACTAAAATTGCCTAACCTGAACCAGCTGCTCAGCCTGTCCTCTCTGAATTTACCAAAGCCCTTGTTTTATTTGCCCAGCCTCAAGGTGCTACTCTTGGAGAAAGAGAAACGCTGAACAGCCAAGGCAGTGGGTGTCCCTCCCAGAGAAGCCGGCAGCCAGAGCCGTCTCTGGGCAGAAACCTGGGCTGAGATGTGTTAACCAGCATCCCTCAGCCTGGCAGTGGTACCTCAGCATCCCTCAGCCTGGCAGCAGTACCTCAGCATCCCTCAGCATCCCTCAGCCTGACAACGGCACCTCAGCATCCCTCAGCCTGGGAGAAGTACCTCAGCATCTCTCAGTTTGGCAGTGGTCCCTCAGCATCCCTCAGCCTGGGAGCAATCTCTCAGCATCCCTCAGCATCCCGTAGCTTGGCAGTGGTACATCAGCACCCCTCAGCCTGAGAGTGGTCCCTCAGCACCCCTTGGCCTGGCAGTGGTATGACAGCATCTCTTAGCATCCCTCAGCCTGGGAGCGATTCCTCAGGAGCCCTCTGCCTGGCAGTGGTACTTCAGCATCCCTCAGCCTGGTGATGGTGCTTCAACATCCCTCAGCCTGGGAGCAGTACCTCAGCATCCCTCAGCCTGGCAGTGGCCCCTCAGCATCTCTTAGCATCCCTCAGCCTGGGAGTGATGTCTCAGCATCCCTCTGCCTGGGAGCGGTGCCTCAGCCTTGTGGCTGCACATGGGCTGGCTGTTATTAAAACGTGTAGCGCCAGTCAGCACCCAGTGATCGGCACTGAGATATCATTGTCATCCGGCGTAGCGTGACTATTTTTTTCTCTTTCTTTTTTTTTTTTCTTTTTTTTTTTTNTTTTTTTTTTTCCTTTCCTCCTCTCTTTTCACTTTGATTGGAATAGAGCCTCCTGGGAGACGTGAACTCATAGCAAATGGCTTCCCAGGGATGGGAGCAAATGAAATGTAACAAATCTCCATTTGCAATTTTGGGGGCACGTGACTGGAATGGGAAACGGGGTGGCAGAGCTGAGCTCTTCCTCAGTGCATCACCAAGCAGTTAGTGGCTGCTGCCTGCTAAAATAAACCCTTTATCACCTTCATCCTTCATTTCCAGCGCGGCTAAATAATGTGGCAAAACGGCACAGCCCATCCCATTTAGCCCAGGACTCCTGCTCCCCCGACACCTGCCAGAGCGAAAAGATTTTATATTTCTGAGGGAGCACAGCTCTGTAACGCCCTACTCAAAACTAGATTTTTAAGGGGTTCTTATGACTGGAGGTAAAAGCCTTGGTGGTGCCGTAGAGCTCCCGTGTCTGGTGAGCCCTGGCCGTGCACAGCATCACGCCACAACCCCAAAATCCCCACGTTTTCAACTGTTCCCACACATCTCTCCTCATCCCTGTGGCTTCACCGGGGACACCGGTGGAGTCTCCCTCTTCCTAAACCCTGGCATTTCTCTCTCAATTAGGCTGAGCTGTTCCACCCTGTGGGCAGAGCGCGAGTCATCGCTAATCACACTGGGGCCGGCCGGGGAAACAAACATCCCCGCAGCACAGCCCCACGCCGCTCAATTACTGCTAATGGGAAGGAGGTTGCTCCAGCTGAAACACGTCGTTCCAGAATGATGGTTTTATTTTATTTTTTAACCTCCCGGCAGGATCAATTGTGATTGTCACTCAACTGGAAGGCTAAACAGCCCCAGACTTGCTGGCCTCAGGTGGATTTGCCCAACCACCTCGTTGCCTTCAAGAGTTTCATGTTCTGGCAGCAAAACGGTTCAAAGCTGCCTCCCAGCTGCTGACCAGTACCCTCCAGTCTCCACCTCACACAGCCCCGGTGATGCTGGTGTCTCACTCCTGCACCAGGCCTGCAGAAGCAGGGATTTTTTAATTTTAATCTTCTAAATAGAACACTGGAATAGCTTAGTGCTGTCTCCGTGGTACAGGTGTGAGCTGGACCAGAGGCTCAGGGCCAGGTAACCATCCCCAGGCTGCCACAGGAGACAGAATTTGGCTCTTGGGAGCAGAAACCCATCCTGTGACAACATTCTAGTTGAGAAAAAAGCCACTTAGTCATTTTAGAACCACATTTTAAAACAAAAACTACAACAAAAAATCCTCACTGACCTATAACCTTCAGAAGAACATCTCTGGGCATCCTTGTCCCACCTAAGCAAGGATCTGACCATGGGGACCTCTGGGCTCATCCTTCACCCCCTACTTTGGGGTTTGGTTGTGTCGGTTTTTTACTGTACATGCTGATGATGAGCTCAATGAGGAAAAGTCCTTCCTGCCCCATCTCCCCGGCACCTCGTGCAGCTCACCTGGGGATGGGGAGCCCAGCTCACCCCTGGAATCACACCGTGGCATCTCCAACCCTTAGGGAGACCTTGCCTCATGTCAGCTGGGTACAGGTTTGGGGTTTCTGCTCTGTCAGAACCTCAACCTCTGATCCCCAGCCCCATTTTTGGGGGTGCAGGGTGCTGTGCAGGTCTGTGGCAGTTCAGATTCAATTTATTTTTGGCTCTCTGTGGTTGACAGGCCTACAGCATTTGGGCCCTGGGGTTTTGGGTTCTTTTTTGGCTTGTTTTATAAATATCTAAAGGGCTTTGGCAACCGAATGAAAATGCTGGGCCTGACGAGTAACAGATGTAGTTTTACAAAAGCATTAACTGATCTGCGGGGTTAAGTAGATGTGAATGCAAACACAAAAATCCCTGGGTTTGCGTGCTCAGCCCGGGAAAGCCCCGTCCTACCCCAATTACTCACGTCCTGCCCAGACGGCGGTACCTCTCGGGGCCAGACAAGCCTTTCACACAGCAACATCACCTCCCCAGGGCCAGGCACTGGGGACATGCTCCCAGGAGGATGGTGAGGTCACCCACAGTGGGTCTGGGACCCCCTGAGAAACCCACCCTGGTCCCCAGCCTCTGGCAGAGCCGCAGGCAGCGAGTGTAGGCAGGGTGCTGCAAGTCCTGGTGCCACCTGGGGATGCTGGTCCTGGGCATTCATGGGATGCTGTGGGATGCAAGGGGGCAGAAATTCCCCAGGGAGGAAATCATAGAATCGTGGAATGGCCAGAGTTGGAAGGGATCTTCAAGATCATCAAGTTCCAATCCCCCTGCCCTAGTCAGGGACACCTCCCACCAGCCCAGGTTGCTCCAAGCCCCATCCAGCCTGGCTTTGAACCCCTCCAGGGATGAAATGTCCATGTCAGGAGGAGAACTGAGGCAGGGAGGTGACTCAGGGACATTTTGGGGAGCTTTCTGCAGGAGTGAAGAGCGGCAGAGAGGGGTTGCAGCCCCCCAGCCCCCTGTTCTGGGACATTCCTGCCCCTCAAGATGGAACTCTTGTTGAAGAGCAATGATGGGGGGTGTGTTTTGTCTGTGTTTGGGATCGGTCCCCTCATCCCCTCGTAGCCCTCAGGGCCAGGACCAGCAGAGGAATGGGCTGTGCTGGGCCAGGAGGGTGATTCTTCACTTCTTTCTCTTTTTTTCCAGGAGAATAGTTAATTTCAACTGAACAAACAAAGGAGGGAGGCTCTGCTAATGAGACACAGATGAATCTCGGCTGGCTCCCAGGGTGTTAGGGGAGCTGTTTTTCCAGCACTAATAACCCAGCCTACAACAATGAAGGGAGCTGATATTGTTTGTTATTGCTAATAGATGCTAATGATAACTTTATCTGCAGCTCCGAGAGGCTCCTGGCTGTCAGCGCTGGGGACATCCCTGTCACACGCACCCGCAAGGTGAGGGACAGCATCTGAAACGTGGTACCGAGGGGACAGTGCCCTCAGGGCCATGAGGTTGCCTTCCCCCAGAGCTGTCCCACCCTGGACAGGCTCTGTGGCTGTCCCTCAGGTGGGAAAGGAGCTTGGAGAAGACCTGGGGCTCTCTCAAGGGATGAGCTCTTCAAACAGGAAGGTGCCGAGGAGGACAGAGATGGAGAAACAATTTCTGATGGTGAGGGTGGTTGAGCACTGAGAGAAACTGAGGATCTCCATCCATCCGTGGAGGCAGTTGAGGCACAGCAGCTCATGGGTCTGGACAACCTGCTCCCATTTGAAAGGCTGAGGGACCTGGGCCTTTTAAAATCTGGAGAAGAGAAGGTTGAGGGGGGATCTGATCAACACCTACAAGTACTTCAAGGGTGGGTGTCAGGAGGATGGGGCCGGGCTTTTCTCAGTGGTGCCCAGTGACAGGACAAGAGGAAACGGGCACAAACTTGAACATAAGAAGTCCCATCTAACCATGAGGAGGAACTTCTTCCCTTTGAGGGTGGCAGAGCCCTGGCAGAGGCTGCCCAGGGAGGTGGGGGAGTCTCCTTCTCTGGAGATATTCCAAAACCACCTGGACACATTCCTGTGTGACCTGCTCTGGGTGGCCCTGCTCTGGCAGGGGTTGGACTGGATGGTCTCCAGAGGCCCCTGCCAACCCCTGCAGTTCTATGGTTCTGTGATTGGGGATGCAGGGTTAACAGCTGCTGGATCTAAGGGAGGAATCACCATCACATTTGGGATAGGTGACCCAACAGATGGAGTCTGTGGCCAGCAAGAGGGTGGGAAGAGCCCAGGCTGAAGTGATGGGGTGGCTGATGCACAAAGTTGCTGGTGTCCAGCATCCTTCTGCCAGGCAGGGCCATGCCTGGGGCTGCTCAGGAGCCTCTGATAGAGAACCAACCCCTCTGGCAAGATGCATCCCATTTCAAAGCCATGTTTTAGAGCCGCACACACCGCAGGGTGTAATTTGTACCAGAAACTCCACTGAAAAAAAAAAACACCAACCCCAGACCTCACTGAACTTTCAAACACTGAATAAAATGACAGGATGACGGGCAGGTCTCGGGGCTCTCCTTGGCGAGAGCCCTCCCAGCCTGAATTATTGAGTGGTTGGGTGACTCCACTGGGATTTCTGGGCCCAGGAATGTTTCCCAGGGGAATTTCAGCAGCGGAAAAAAAAAATTCACAAACTCAAACCACTTGCTTCGAAACCCTTTTTCTCTTGCAAAATGCCTGCTCTGATTTGTTAAAGAAATGGTGCTGAAAGCGGAAGCAACCCTGAGGCAGGGAGAAGAGGGGGAGCAGCTTGTCCCAACCAGCCCCTCTTATCGTTTTACCGGCTGCACCCACAGATATTTTTGCTGTGGGCTGGGTTTGGGGGCGCAGGGTTCTGCAGGGGCTGGGGAGGATGGGCAAGAGGGGTTCCTGCAGCCGCAGTGGTGCAGGTCTGGTGGGGACGCCACCGCAGGTGGCCGCGGCTCCGGTTCACACGCCGCTGTTGATCTGAAACTGCGCGAAGGAGAAAGCAGCCGGAGAGAAAACAGCCCAGATATGCAAACACGGTGGAAAAACTGACTGCTTGCCAAAGGGGGACAGTTCAGCTTCACCGACTCGCAAGCGGGGGCAGTTTCTACCCAGGCGTTTTTCGGTTTTTCTCTTTTTTTTTTTCCCTCTTTCCCGCCGCCTTCGCCGAGTATCTGCTTCTGTCAGAGAGAAGCTGCTTCACGAGGTCTCTGCAGAGCGAGCTCCTCATCAGCCTTGAAGTCACCGGCTTGCAGGGGAGGGAAGTGCTGTCAGGAAAACAAAACTGTAAGAGTCAAAAGGCTATTTATTTCCGTGCCAGCAGAGAGGTGTGCATGTTTGGCTTTTGGTGGCGGAGCCGGGCTCTGCAATCACTGTGTGATGGTTTGGGGCTGTTGGAACCGAAGGAGGTAGGGCAGGTGTTTAGCTGAATCACAGTTAAGTACGGGAGATACCAAACACAGCCTTAAATCCAAGCCCATTCAGGAAAGATCTTTAAGTGTGTAATTAACTTTAAGCACATGCTTAGGTGCCTTATAGGTGGTGATGCTGCACTGAATTAGGGCCGTAATTATTGGGCTGCTACCGTACACATGTTTATCCTCTGCAAGGCCAGCTTGCCCCGGCGTGGGCGCTCGGTGGCACGCTGCCTGGGCCAGTATGAAACCATTGATAGGGCAAGCTGGGCACACCAGCCCCGGAGAAGACCTTGGCAGTGTGTTTGGATGTATTTGGGACCTTCAGGATTGGGTGATGCCAAAGCCCTTTGGGATGTGGTACTCGTGGGACCCAGGGCCACTACAACCCCGGGCTTGTGAGCAGATCAGTGCTGCAGAAACCCCCACTTCCTCTTGTGCAAAGAGCCGGCACAGCCTTGTTGGCCACGATAAACATCTGTAAGTCAAGCAGGGCTCTAAAGGTGCCAGCAACTTCAAACTACAAGCCTGGTTATCCCAGGCATGGAGCTGCTCTGCCAGCATCACCGGAGCTGGATCCTGGTCCTCCTCCCAACTCCCAGCCTTCCCAAAGGGACCAGGAGCGCAGGCAGGAAGAGGTCACAAAGCCTTCGGAGATGGGGCATGAGATATATATAGCCAAGGCTTTCATGTCACAAAACGCAGGAGGCCAAAACTAAACATGCCGAGGCTGCAAGAAAGCAGGAAGCGAAACCGGGCCCTCGCTTGCCAAAGCCCTCGAACCAGTGTGAAAGGCAAACGCCAGCAGAACCTCTCGGTGTGGGCGACCCAGCTGGGCTCTGCCAGCCCTCTCCTGGGCACCGCCGGCCTCTTCCCACCCCATCCCCAGCCGCCGAGGGGTTAACGGGTGAAAATTCTCCTGTTTTCACTCGACTCTGTCCTACGCTCTTGGGAGGGGCGGTTTGAGGTTTGCAAAGCAAATAGAGCCTGCGTTTGAAAACCACACCGGCTATCGAGGGGCTCTGTAAAGCGACACAGCCTACAGCTCACCCAGCTCCCTCCTGCTGGGACTCTTCTTTTTGGGGACCTTCTCCCATGCTCTGCATCCCCTCTTTTCATGCATAAGACATCTCAACCATGCCCTTGCTCCCGGGAGCTCTGTCCTTGCCCCACATGGCTCAGGGTAACGTGCCACAGCTCCCTCCTCCTTCTGACACTGGAACAGGTTGCCCAGAGAAGCTGTGGCTGCCCCATCCCTGGAGGGGTTCAAGGCCGGGCTGGATGGGGCTTGGAGCAACCTGGTGTGGTGGGAGGTGTCCCTGCCCAGGGCAGGGGGTTGGAACTGGATGATCTTGAAGGTCCCTTCCAACCCAAACCATTCCATGGTTCTGTGATTCTCTTCATGCACTCTTTGCCTTTGCCAACAAAGAGGAAGTCCAACCAGCCCAGAAACCACCTACTGATGAGGTCCGACTGGACTCTGAGGACACCGGCAGCTCTTCTAGAGCCACCCGAACACCAACGCAGGGCAGCGAATGCCCTCCTTCTCCCCACTCCTGTTTTCAGATGGTTTTCTAGGGCTGACACTGCGGGAGGTTAACGCAGAGGGGTGGTAAGACACCATGACCTGCATGAGAGTTGCCAGAGGAGAAGGGCTTCTGAGGGTGGAACATCCCCTTCTCGAGCAGCAGAAGGCTTTTATGGGGCAGGAGTCACCCAGCCGTGGCCAGGGGCTGCAGAACCATTGAAAATATGCACTCTACAAGTCCAAGCCTGACCCAAGAAGTGTCTCATTTGGTCTAGTTTCACAAATATGATATTAAAACCTCAACTGAATGCTGCCATGTGGGTATGGAGGATCTGTTCTGGGTGGCTTTAGGGTGTGAGGAGGTTGGTTCATGCTGTGGGTACCTCTGCCATGCTTTCAACTGGCCGGGGAGATGCTGCAGCCTTGCTGGGATGCTGGAGTCTCCTGGGAGCATCTAGCCCTCGATCTCTGACCTTGAAGAAACTCTGTTAAGCTGCCTTCACTTCCTCCAGAATCGTTAACCGGGGTTAAGAGGATATTTTGCACCCATGGCAGATTGCAACACCAAGCTTGGAACCAGAACAACACTGATTAAAGAACAAACCCCACATTTAAGGCAGTGTAATGATTTCCACCTCGCTTAATGGCTGCGAAACAGAGACGAGTTATCGCCAGCACATCAAAGAGCTGGAAAAATGTAGTCAACGGTACCTTTGAGCTATTATGCATATCAAGTGGCAAGATACCATCGTGAATAATAAGGGATCTGCAGCGAGGCTGCACAAACAGCAGTGAAGCAACGCTTACCACGCACCCTCCTCCTGGGGGACATCAAAAGCCCAAAGAGACGGGCAACTCATTTCCAAAGAAGCTGCAGATCTAGAGGCGGTTGGAGGGGGGTGAAGAGACGTGTGATACCCTGCAGAGGATGCCGGGGCATGGGTTGGCATGCAGGCTGCAGCACTGAAGGGGGAAGTTTTGTGTGTCACTGGATCTGACATAACCCCAGATGAACTCCTCGTCCTCGTGGCTTCGGAGGCCGAAGCTTCTCTCACCTGGGAGTTGCTACATCTTCTTTCTAAGCTTCCTTCTTCAGTTTGGTTGGGGTGTTGTTGTTTTTTTCCCAGTAAACAACAGGGAGCTCATTTGGAGCAGTTGCTGCATACTTTTTCATGTATCCCTTTCCTTTCGGGGTGGTTTTTGGCCCTGCATTGGAAAGGCCATTTCTCTCTGCTTCAGGTCACCAGGTGCTTAATATATCCTGAGAATTGTCCACGTTGATGTCCCTCAATTAAAAATTAAGGGTGTTAAACTTCCCTGTGCTAGCTCTCCCTCTGGCCCTCTGGAGCAGGAGGGAGCAGCAGACTTGCTTTCTACCCTGTTAGCCCTAAGGACACTAAAACGGCAGTGGGTGACATGATATTTTCAGTACCCCCTTCCTGAGAGCCTCCCGGTGCAGGTGGGGTCCCATCCCCTCCTTCTCAGAGGACCTCCCTGGAAAACCATGATGGAGGTGATGGAGCAGGTCCATGTGGCCACCACGGAGAAAAGGGCATCTCCTCAAGTTTGCTCAAGCCCTGATGCAACCCTGGAATATCTCACTTCATCCCCTCCATCCGGGTGTCTGGCGGGAGGCGATGAGCCGGCGGGATGGGATCGGTGCAGGCTCGGCACACCTCAGCCCCAGACGGTGCTTAGTAAGGCATTCCCAGTCCTGGGCAATTACAACACGAAGAAAGAAACACACTTGACTTGCAAATAGCGTTGGGCAACGAATGAGTCTTTCTACCCACAGAACTAGCCCTGGGGCTCCCCACGCCGGCTCAGTCTGACACAGTTAAATTTTCGCAGCGAGTGCTGATGACAGAGGATTACAAGAAGGAACAGTCCATCCTCAATAAATGGTTTCACTTGAGAGCTGCAACCCAGTTTGCTAATTCCTCTGGTATTTCTGGCAGCGGCGCTGCTCGCTGCATGCCTTACCACGCTAACGTCTTCCTCGGCTGGTACCTCCTGTGAGATGCTGGAAGGGATTAAACCAACCCATTACTCAGGCCTTACTGAATGCCCTTGGGTGGATCTGGAGCTGGGACCGTTCCTGGAGAAGCTAGGAAGGAGGGGGTGGGGAGCCTGGGTCTTGGTTATTTTCACAGAATCCTAGAAACAGAATCGTTCGCGTTGGAAGGGACCTTCAAGATTATCGAGTCCCAGCCCCCTTGCCCTGCACATGGACACCTTTCATTAGACCAGGTTGCTCCATCCAGCCTGGCCTTGAAGGTCCTCTTCACCCTCTTATTTTCAACCAGTGCCTGTTTGCCCCCTGCCCCACGCCGTGTTGTGAGTGCTGAAGAACGAGGGCTCAAGCAGGAAAAACGAAGACACGTGGACAGGAGCACAGGGTGCAGCCAGTCTTTGGATGCTGGGTTAGATCTGATTTGGCCATGGCCAGCAGGGTCTTCCTCACCATGAGACATCCCACAGCACCAGGACCCTGGGGCTGGGGGGAGACGGACATGGAGATTTGTGGCATCTCTTAACTGCTGCCTATTTTGCCTCTCGGAGGTGAATCCACCCCACTGCCCTCCCCCAGGCTGTTCCTTCCCTGTTGCCCCACTGTCCTCACATGGGGTTTGCATGTAGGGTGGGACATCCCCTGCTTTGGCAGATCACCCAGCACGAGTGGTAAGGTCTGAGCTCCCAGGGTGGTGACATCTGCCACCACCTCCATCTGCGCTCCTTGAAATGAGAGAAGAGGCTGGTTAACCCATGGGAGACATGCAAACTCTGCCCCAAATCCCCGTGGCTACCTCCCTGGGGCAGGAACATTAGCACGGTTGTTCCATGAGCCCTGAGACACCCATATCCCCCACCCTGACACATCCATGTCCCACCCCTCGAGACATCCACCTCCTCCACCCCAAGATGCCCACGTTCTCCTCTGCTCCATCCTGCTGAGCAGGTCTGGGGTGATGCCACCCCCCAGCACGGGCTATTAACTTCATTTCTAACAATTCTGATAGTTGAATTAGCAATTATCTCCCCGTGGCAGTAGCTTCCCAACTCCACCAGCAGTGGCTGTGGCCCGGCACTAGGGGTGGCTAATCCGGAACGAAAATAAGACAAACACTGAGATTAAATGAAGCATTAAAGAACGATCAAGATGGTATTAATATTCAATTAGAAATGGTTGGGGTGAGATGAACTGACTCTGCCATTACTGCTGTGTTTGCAGGTGAACTTTCTGTGCCACTGGAAGCCAGGTTGGCCAGAGAGGACCTTCTCATGTCCTCGCTGGGGATGGTGGTTCCAGGCAGTGATGGAGGGACCAAGCGCTGGAGACTCTGGCAAAGCAACCAGGTGGAAGAGAGCCATAAACCAGAAAAATTGGAAAAGCAATTGCAGTTTCTGGGGCTGAAGCAGCCCTGGGGAGGGGGAGCAGTGCCTCTGGCAGAGGAGCAACAAGTCCCACATGGCGGCGAGGGCTCAGGCCCCTCTTTGCAACCCCCATCTCTACAGCTGGGGAGGACAAAGGCAGGGCTGCATCCCGCCCTGGGCAGCAGAATATCTCGGCTTGTTTGTGCTTCAAGGCTGGGCATGAATAAAACATCTGGGGAGCACAAGCTGCCTTTGTCTGGCCCAGGCCGGGCGCGATGGTTTTTGGCTGGTTTTGAGGGTGATATTTTACTGGGGTGCTGCCTCCCACCAACAGAAAGGAGCGATTGTTCTGTCTGTCCTTCCCCAGCCAAGGCAAGGGGTGTCCTCCAGACACCAACCCCTTGATTCCTCATGCTACCCCGTGGGGAGGGTGTCAGAGCATCCTTCCTCCCTCCCAAAGACGACCATGGTCACCTCCCTGGAAATGGTTCTGCTGGTGCTGTACCAGCTTGGTCTCCAGAGGTAGAAAAAGCAGCTCTAGGTGCCTGCCTCTCCCACCTACTGGGTTTCTGCTGAGAAAAGCCTTCATCAGAAATGAGTCACGGGCAGAATAATTGAAACTTTTGATGTTTCAGAGGATAAAGGGGTCAGGGCAGCTCGCCCAGAGCTCTGCTTGCACCATCACCACCGCTCCAGGGTCAAAATGGGGAACATTCCTAAAGAATCAAGGATTTTCTTGGCAACCCCAACCTGTCCCAGGGGAGCAGCAGCAGGAGCCGGGGAGCTGCTCTGGCCTCAGCTGGTCCCTCCGGCCCAGAAATAACTGGGCAAAAACAATTCCCTGCTGAGCAGGTGATGGGGGAAGAGGCACTTACAATAACAACAGCAATAATCATAATAATAAACCAGTTCACTGGGAGCTTAATGGAGCAGAGTCTGCGGCAATGGAGTTATTTATCTACATCAAATGCCGCAATCCATCCCCCCCAAACCCCATGTCTGGGCCCTGGGGGCCACCCAGGAGGATGTCCCCATGTCCCCATGGATCAGGCACCAGGGCCATCCCCGCACCCGCTGCTCGGGGCACACCCTCCCAGCAGGGTGGCAAGTGAAATTCAGTCATAATAATCAATATGCTTTATTATGAATAATGGAGCCTCTTAAACCCTACTAAAAACATAATCGGGAAGCCTTTTCCTCTTGACCTTTTCTTGCAGGTGGCTGTTGTGCAGAGGTCTTTCCGTGGCTGTCTGGCTTAAGGAAAAGCTGTGGAGGTGAAAAAAAAACCTGATTAGAAGGTCTGGTGGTTGGATTATTTTTTGTTGTGGGTTTTTTTTTTCTTTTTTTTTT
>VXBW01004079.1:36066-73630 GCA_013400375.1 Thinocorus orbignyianus | reverse complement strand
AGAAAAAGAAAAAGAAAAAAAAAAAAAAAAGAGGTAGAAAGTGCTGAAATCAGATTTTGCTTTCCCTTTTTTCTGCCCTGGTGTTTCTCAAGAGTCAGAGCCGGGTTTCGGGCACCCTTCGGCGGAGGGAGAGGAGCAGCGTGAGTCAGGGTGAGCTGGGTGCTCGCTCCCGGGGATGCGCGTTCCCGGTCCCGACCAGCCTCTGCTCCTCTGCGGGGCCCGGGCAGAGCCGCACATTTCCAAAACCCCGTTTCATCTCCCAAAGCGCCCTCGGGCAGCAGCATCCTCCCCGAGAGCTCCTTGTCTGGCACGTCGGGGCGGCAACCCACAGCCAAAACAGGTTTTGGCTTTATGGTTTCCAGCCTGCTCATTATTACCTTGGGGTTTTTCTGGTTGGTTCCATTCATATTTTTTATTATTATTATTTTTATTTGTTTTTCCATGCGTGCCAGCTCATCCTGCCTTTGTGCTGGTGCTGGGAGACCACCACCATCACCACCCCCGGTTCTGGGGAGACCTGAAAGCCAAACCGGTCCCTTTTGGGGTTCCTTTGGAAGCCTTATCCCGGAGGATCGGGGGGTGGGGGGAAGCGGGGTGACTCCCGGCGGTGCCTTGGCTAGGGGAGCTGAGAATGGAGGTGCGGGGCCGTTCCCGGGGAGGGTGTGCCGGCTGCCTCACCGAAGGCTGCGGCAGATCCTTATCGCCGGGATTTCATCCCAAACCTGCCTAAAAACAACCCCACGGCTTCTGCCAGCCGCGGGGTGAGCTCTGCCGGGCGCATCCAGCTCGGCATCCAGCGGCGCATCCCTCCCTCCCTCCTTAATCCCCTTTGAGTTGCTAATGCGGTACCCGCCCCGGCAGCGATGGTTATCAGTGTGGGAGATCCTGGGTGCAGCTCGACGCCCTGGCCGTGCTGGAGCTCCCCAATCTGTCTTACATCTCTTATTGCTCCGGCTGAGGCTGCTGCAATCGCCCAGAGAGCAGCGGTGGATGTCAGCCCTCTTTCCACCCCACTTTTCCTCCCATCCGATGCCCCAGTCCAGCACTGGAGGCACTGGAACAGACTGGAGGGTTAAAACGGGGCTGGAAGCAGGAGCTGCTGGGAAGGGGGGTCCTCGGTTGAACCCCCCCGGCCCCAGCTCGCTGGAGACACCCTGGTTTCGCTCCCTGGTCCGGTGATTCACGCTGCTAGCCAGCACAGCTACCTGAGCGGGTTAATTACCTTAATAAATATAAATTACAGCGTGAATTAGAGCCTGCTGTGGTTTCTAGCCCGGGCTTTAACGAAAACCCCACTTACTCCCGAGTAACCAGCTGCAGACCCTCCAAGGGCTGGCTGAGGTTGCCATGGCTTGACCCTGAGCACAGGGGACAGGATATACCTTCAGGAGGGGGCTGCAGACCCTCCAAGGGCTGGCTGAGGTTGCCATGGCTTGACCCTGAGCACAGGGGACAGGATATACCTTCAGGAGGGGGCTGCAGACCCCCCCTCTGTGCCCTGTCCAACACTGAGCATCCCTCCCAGATCCCCCAGCCCTGGGGAGAGATGCAGGCACCGAGCTCCTACCCTAAGGAGCATTGAGGGAGAGGCCATCAGGAGCTTGGGTCTGGTTAAGATGAGTCCCTGGGTGATGTGCACACATGGTTCCTGGGGTCATTTACAGGGGGGAAGCGGCTGAATGGGCTGGGGATTCTCTGTGTCGGGGGTCTTTACTGGTTGGCAGAGGACCGACCCCACTGCCAGGCTCCTTCTGCCATCCCACCTTCACCCAGGCCCCAGTGAATCCCTCTAAGTTTTGTAATTTTTGTTTTATTATCTTCTTTTTTTTTCTTTTTTAATATTTCTTTTCTCAGGCAAGCCAAAAGCACAAAAATTGCCAGAGATTGATTTTTGGACATCAAGTTTCAATGGGTCATATTTGCCTGGCTTTTAATGCCCGGTGTCTGTAGCTGGCGCTTCCATCATCCCATTACACGGCTGACAAGCAGCCCAGCGCCACGGAGGAGAAACAAATTACCTAATAAATCAAGCACCTGGGATATAAAGTGGACAGTGTTATTAGGCTGCTACAGAGAGGGGTAGGAACAGATCAGGATGGAGCCGGGCTGAGACGGTGAGGAAAGGGGGGCCGGGTGTCTGCTTCACCACGGATAATCACAGAGGGCTGCCCTGCATCCATTGGGATGATCCATGGGGCCGTGTGCCTGCTCCACAACATTTATTTCCTAAAAGGCAGCATGAAGCGAGTTCCCGGGGAGGGGGAAGAGGTTAATGGGGTTGGAGCTGTGGTTTTATCAGCCTCCCCCCTTTCCCTGAATCCTCCTGGCGAGTCCTCACTGCTCCAACCAGAAATTCCGAGGGGTTAGAAACTAGCCCTGCTCCAAAACCCATCAGGTCTTTTGCGGCCTTCGTTGCAAAGCACTGATTTCATTGTGGGATTATAATTAGCAACTACAATGCCATAATTATGCACCACTTAACTTCTTGGCTTGAATATCTGCGTAAGCCAGCATGAAAGCGAGCGAGCAGGATCCCGGTGCTCGGCCGTGGGGGAAATAGAGGGGGAAGAAGGCATTTCCAAGGGGGGTGCCATTCCTGGTGTGCAGCGAAACCTGCCCTCTCCCGAGGAATTGCTATTGTTTTCGGTGAGAACAGAGCTGGATCCGGGCTGGAGCGAGCCCTCGGCCCCCGGCCCCACCGGGGCAATAGGCAGAGGAACAGAAGAGGGCTGCAGGAAGGAAGTGCTTCATAACCTTCTAAAGGCTCCCTCTCAGCAGAAGAAATGCTTTTGATTTTTATCACTTTTGTTCTTTCAAATAGCCTACCCTTAACCTTTTTGTGTTTCCCTTTCTGGGACGGCGAGATAGTGCTGGGAGCGCTCGTAAGGCTTGGCTCCAGGGCACTGGTGGGGAAGCCTTGGGTCTCCTTGCCCTGTTCCTCTCCTCGTGTCCCACTTGTCTCTTCATCTACAGCAGAGTCATCTCCACTTGAGCATCCTCTTGGGACCCAGTTTGGGGTCCCCACAGCACCCCAAAGGGATGCCATGTCCCTGGGAGCAGATGGCCCCTGGGACAACATCATTTTCTCACCTTGCACAAGCCAGCGGGTGTTTCTCAAAGTCCACCACAGCCCTCAGCCCCCGTGCCATTTAACTCGTCAAAAGGTGCCCTGCAACTCACTATTCTGGATGAATTAAATTGTTTGTAATTGATAAATTATGCAAAAGTGCCTGCCAATTCTGAAATGCAGAGCTGATATCAACCCACCCAGGGGGACGCGTTCTAATTTTATCTCGGCCTTGCATTGTGCCTCGCCTGCTTGATGTATGTTGTATTGATTTAACAAGGCTCCTGGGAATTAGGTTGATTTTCTAATTTTATCCTCTAGATGAAATGAATCAGATTTAAATACAAGCAGGGCATTGTCTGCCTTGGGTAGCGCAGCGGCGCGAGCGGAGCGTCCTCTGCCTCGATGCTTGGCTCTGCTCTCCAAGGAGATCCGTGGGGCATGTTCTCAACCCAGCATCATTTCCCGAGGTCCAACCCCTCCCCTTCAGCCTCCCTGGAGCTGGCGTTCCCATGCTGCCACCCCTCCAGATGCTTGGCACCTGATGGTGGATGCTCCACGCGCTTCTCCTGCCCTTGTTTCCCACAACCCAGCAAAGTGGGGACCGTGAGATTGCTCCTCAAAACAGCCCTGGTTTCTCCACCAGGGAGGGTTGCTGGAGCTGCTGTGATGATCTGAGGATGACACTGGCATGAGAAGTAATGTCAGCGCTAAAGAGAAGCTTAGGGAAAGATTAAGGCTGTATTTTTTTTCCCATGCTTGTTCAATTCTACATGGGGGATACATTGAGGGGATAATGGAAGAGCCTGGTTCATCTGTCGGGTGCATCTTCGCAATCTCTGCCTGAGAAATTTTCATTACAGTGAATTTCAAGGGTGTTTCCAGTCCCCTGGAGCCTGCCCCGGGGGCTGAGGGCAGGAGACACAGACCGTTATCACCTCCAGCTGGGAGGACTTTCAAAAAGCAGCATCTGATGCCCGACACAGCTGCACTCTGCCAAGAATTACTTTGACCCACCCTTTCCCTGCATCCACTTATCAGATAACTGGGACAATTAGGAGATCATGACCATAAATAACCTAGATTATGCAAGAAAAAACAGTGGGTAGGATAATACGTCCTGATGTGTTGGATTCAAAAGGCTGGGAGAGACCTTTGGCTTCTGGATGTGGCTCAAAAGAGTGGGTTTGGAGGAGGTGGGTGGTTCTGAGGATAAAGCACCAGCCAAGGACACGGGCGCTGTGGGCTTTGCTTTGTCCCTGGTTTCCTGGTGTGACTGGAGCTGAATCTCTTCAGGGCTTGACTTTTTCTTTTTGTAGATTTTTACCGGAACTGGTGAAAGAAACCAAGATATCTGGGTGTGGAGTCTTCATCTGCAGTCAGACCCTGCTGTGGCCCAGCGTGGGACTGTGTGCCACAGCCCTCACAGTCATTTGGGGTGGAGATGCTGGTTCTCATCAAGCTGGATGTGGATACTGGTCTTGGATGGGGCTGTCTTGCCTGGGGAGAAGGGAGGTGGTCCCTGCCCAGGCTGAGGAAGGTCTCAAATTCATCTCTTATCGCTATGTTTCATTGGAAAGGTTTGTCCTTGGGATATAGGATGTAGCCTGGAAACTTCTCTGGGTGGAATCTGCCATCCAAGGGTGGGGGCATTTGGCCCTGGTGTTTTCCATGGTGTTGGAGATGTTGTCCCAACTCCATGCTGGGGAGGTTGTGGAGGGGCTCAGGAGGGGAGTGAGAGAGGCTTCAGATGAGGGAAGATGCTCTGCAATTCATCTCAACCCTTCCCTGCCTGCTGATCCTGTGCTGCCAGTCTCGGATCAGCCCGGGGTGGGAGGGGATGGGATGGGGGTGAACGAGTCAGTCCCCTGCGGTCCTGCTGGTGGGGAAATGCAGGAGAAGTCGGGGTTGTTCCTTCTCGAGTGGGCTGGCTCCAGTCACCGCTCCTGGAGAGCCCAGGAGGAAAGGAAGAGCTCGACAGATTATTTTTTTTTCTGGTTACGATGATAAACACGGAGGAGCCAACAAGCCCATTTCCATACAGGAGTTCTGCATAACTTGTCTGTGTATATGGTACAGCGGCCCCCAGGCAGCCAAAATAAAATTAAAATTAATATTTATTTATTTACTTATTACTCCTCTTTTCAATTAACATGCATGTTTTCTTTACAACTAGGACGAGTTCTCTCCCCCCTCAAGACCTTTAGGGCTTGTAACTGGTCTGTTGCTCATGGTATCTCCAACTGTGTCTATTACTTGTGTCCATTGCTGTGTCCAGCTCTGGGGTCCTCAGCACAGGAAGGACATGGACCTGTTGGAATGGGCCCAGCGCAGGGCCACCAAGATGCTCAGAGGGCTGGAGCACCTCTGCTGTGAGGACAGGCTGAGGGAGCTGGGGCTGTTCAGCCTGGAGAAGAGAAGGCTCTGGGGAGACCTTGGAGCAGCCTTGCAGGATCTGAAGGGAGCTCCAGGAGAGCTGGAAAGGGACTTTTGGTCAGGGAGTGGAGTGACAGAACAAGGGAGAAGGGTTTTAAATTGAAAGAGAGGAGATTTAGATGAGATCTTAGGAAGAACTTCTTTGGTGTGAGGGTGGTGAGACCCTGGCCCAGGTGGCCCAGAGAAGCTGTGGCTGCCCCATCCCTGGAGGGGTTCAAGGCCAGGCTGGATGGGGCTTGGAGCAACCTGGGCTGGTGGGAGGTGTCCCTGCCCAGGGCAGGGGGTGGGAACTAGATGATCTTGAAGATCCCTTCCAACTCAAACCATTCTATGATTCTATATATTTCCAGTATATAGGAGTATGCCCAATCTAAAATCCATTTGGCTGTTGAGCAAGGGGGTGTCAGCAGGAGGAAGGTGGGGTGGGAAACAGCCCCCCCCCCCCGAAAGCTCCTGTTAGAGCCTCAGGAGGGTCTGAGTGGGGAGGAGATGCTGTTTCCATCCTGCCCCCTCTGGCCTGGGAGCCTGGGGATTCCTTTGCTGATCCCAGCCTGGTCCCGGGTGCTCCCATGCCCTGTGGTTTCCACCACAGCTCCGTGCTGGAAGCTCCTCTCCCCCCAACCCTCATGAGGGCTCTGCTAAAGACCTTATTGATCCCTCCATCCAGCATGGACCCTGTTAGGACTTGAAAATTGCTGTGCTCCAAAAGCAGCTTCACCGAGAATGAGAATTTGTAGTGTTCAATAAATATTATTAGGAACCTGAAAGATAATAATTATGTCAATTACAGGATGGGTAATTGGGCCTGGAGAAGAAAAGTACTTTTCTTCCTAATTGCTGGGGCCATGCTACTGTGATTGCATGTATCAGTTCCAAAAATAAAAGGCCAGCTATCAAGTGGAGAAAGCACTTTGTTTTTCTAATGGCATGTTATAGCAGTGTCTGGGAGAGAGCGCTGGGCCAGCCTGCAGGATTTTAAGAGCATCAGTTACCAGAAAAAAAGACATTAAAAAAAAAGAGAGTATTTTCAGGTGTGATTTCCAGTGGGGTGACCCTTCTGCTCCTGCACCCATGGCCACCTTGATCTCCGTGTCCATCCTCACCTTCCTGGGTGTCCTGGGCGCTGTGTGTGGGGAATTTGGGGGTGCTGCCCCTGGTTATTCATGGGGTGGATGTGGAAGATCCTGGGGGTGCTGCTGTGGGGCTGGGCAGGACCAGAGATGCTTGTTCCTCCTGGCAGAGCCTGCTGGGGCTGGGTGGCCCGTCAGTCAAGGGCAGGTACAATCTCCTCAATCTCCAGCTGCTTTGAGGGTTTTTTTGGCTGATTTCTTCTCTCTCTCTTTTCTTTTTTTTTTTCTTTTTTTTTTTTTTTCTCCCCTCTGTGGTAAATAAAAAATTCTGTGATCCTGCTTGAGAGATATCTGGGAGACATTTCAGCGCAGTGGAAGGAGTGGGGGAAGGGGAGTGGTGATTTATTTCTTCCTTGCCTGGTATAAAAGATACTGCGCTGGGTCTACTGAGCTTTGAGTGTTTGTATAAATCTGTCTGCTCAAGACATCTCAGAGAGTTGACTGACGGCCCGTGTAATTTAGCACACAGCTTAAAAAAACTAAAATGTAAATCTGGTATCTTGCTGAGAGCTGGAGAACACGGTGCTGCCTATGCCACCCTCGCTGTGGGGTGTCACCACCCAGCTGGGTGATGCTCAGCACGGGGCTGGTGGCCCTGGGGCAACTCTAAGGGCCCAGGCCCTCCCCACAGTGACCGTGCTGCCATCTGCCCTTACAGGGGAGGGTGATTAAGGTTTGATGTACCCCACAGCATGGGTTTGGGGGGTCAGGGTGCTCTGGGGCAACCCGGTGAGCTGCCCATGCCTGGGGGTTGTTTTAGGGGCAGAAGAAGGCTGTTTGACAGCATACCTTGTTCCTCAAGGCACAGGTAGCCCCAGGAAGGTGGTGACACCGGGGGCACAGGGTGCCACCAAGGTGCCAGCCCCCCAAACCATCCTCCCTGCAAGCATCAGGCCATGGGAACCAGCGGAGCGGGCACACAGGTCTGGCCTGACTCCAATTTCTTTTTCTTCTCTCCCTTTTATCTCCCACTTAATTTGTCTGCCCATATGTTTGCCTGGAGATGGCAAGGTTTATTATTTTTTTTTTATTTTATTCCCCCCCCCCAAACTATAAATAGACATTTCAGAACAACTTCTTGCTGCCAGTTATCCGTCTACACATCAACATTAACATAATTACCGCAGTGAATCTCTAATCTCTGCCGTACCATGCTCAGGTTTTAGCAGCTGATGGGGCTCGTAAATGTGTGTCATTTGGGTCTTTAGGGAAGAGGAATCTGCTGGGAAATCTGTGGCTGAGACCCATGAACTTCCCCTCCTCCTCAGCCCAGTTTGCTCCAGAGCAGACTGGTGGCAAGCGAGATGGGAAGGGTGAATAATATCTGAATAATAATAATAATATTAATAATAATAATAATAATAAATACCCCAGAGGTGGGGGCGTATCACAGCCCAAGGTGACTGCCAGGAGAGTGGGGCGTTAACCTTCCATCCCTGTTTTGTTGGCAAATATCCCCAAAGGATGAGGGGGGCAGGACTGCTGGTGGGATTCCTCTGGTGTGTTTTCCAGCTGCCGTCTCCGACAACTTTCTGGGGAGCTCATTTTGAGCCTGGCACAAACCAGAGGTGATGCTTGCCCTTCTCACCCATCCCCCAGGTCCCCGGGTCACCCTGCCCAGGGTTGTGCCTGCTGTGAGGATGGCAGCACCGGGGTCTGCCTGGTTCAATCTCAGCCCCTTCCTTCGGCTGCAGCCCCTTGGCAAAGCATCCCTGAATCCCACGCTTCCAGGAGATCCATCCCCTCTTCATGCCAGGGTAGGGGGGGGGGTTTATTGCTTGCAGGGGCTGGGCAGGGCAGGAGGCACCAGGCACATCCCGGGGCTGGAGGATTCCTGCCAGCAGCCGCTTTTGCCAAGCTGGGGTTCTCCGGAGCCACCTGCTCCCCGGGCAGCCCGGGGAAAAGAGTTACCCCAAAACCCCAAGTGCATGTGTGTTCCCTTCCCAGCCTCTGAGTTACAGAGGGGCTGGGTGGATGGTTTCAGTGGTTGGGTGACTCACCACCTCAGCGTATTGTGGCGGTGCTGCTCCAGCACTCACATTACAAATTACGGGCTGGCTCCTGCCGCCCCGGTGGTGGCTGGGCGCCCGGTGGCTTCAGATGGAGCACCCTGTGTGTGTTTGTTTTCTGAAAAGCTTTGACTTTGGTGGGAAGGTTTTGGCTTGGGGTTAGTTTTCTTTTCTTTTTTTTTTTTTAATTTTTATTTTTTTTTTATGCCTAAGGAAGGGTGGGGCCTTGAAAATGGAAGGAGCGATGCTGCTGGAGATGCTCAGCTGCCGAGGCTGTCCCTGGGCTCAGGATCCCTCCCAGAAGGATGCCTTTTGCAGAGGATGTGCATCTCCATTTCGTTAAGACTTAACGATGCCTTCACACGGCTCTCCTTGAGCGGGATGTGGGTATGGCAACAAGAGCAGATGTATCCCTGCTCCCCAGAGCCGCTGCCCAAAATCCCCACTCTCCCCAAGCCCACAGAACCTGAGCGATGTTTGCAGCACATTTTCCAGGCGTTTCCAGGTGGTGGGTCGCCTGGAAGAAACCTGCTCAAATAATCATTGCTTTGATTCCCGATGAAAGAAAGGAGCCGGCTGAGTTAAACGCCTCCCTTCTGATGTGCTGGTTTTCTTATTTTGCTTTCAAGAAAAAAATAAATAGCCCCTCGGCGTGTTTACAGTGCTGATTTGGTGCTGCAAACACAAGCCGAAACAGGAGGGCAAGGCATTTCCAGAAGAAAAATGAAGGCAGTTGGCTCTCAGTGTGGGAATGTCCCCGTAGTGGGGACCAGGAGGGACCCTGGAAGCCTGTCCCCTGGGAAGAAAGCCTCTGGCTGGTTCTGGGGACCTGTTCCCCCAGGCCCTCTCCCCGTTCTACCATTCATTCACCTTCTCCTCTCCCTTCCCAGGCTTCCAACCATCACCTCAGCTCCTGAAGGAGCTCTGCCCTGGCTGGTTTCCCCCATTTCCACGCTGCAGCCTCCTCTTGCACCAAAACACCCCTTGTTGGTTCCTTGGACCCCAGCGCTGCTGCTCGGGGTGTGGAGCTGGGTTTGGGGGACCCCTCCACCCTGTGTCGCCCCCCACAGGCCACCTCCAGCCCACTCTCTCAGCAGCAAGGTCTTGTTTTGGCATTTTGTTGGCATTTGATTATTTTTTTGCATCCCCAGGCTGCAGCTGGGTGTGTGAGGAGCAGGGAGACTGCTCCACATCCCTTCGGTGCATGCAGATGTGCCAGATGTTCCTCTCCAGTGCTGGACACAGGGTTTGTGAGAGCATCAGCAAAGGCAGAGCCCGGGAACAGTGCTGGAGTGGAAGGACCTGCTGTCCCCCAGACCTCCTGGCCCAGACCTGGGTAAACTGGGAGCAGCACCTCCTCCTCATCCAAAATCCCCAAAATCTGGGAGTTTGGGTTGTTCAGCAAAGGAGAAGGCTCCGGGGAGATCTTACTCTGGCCTTTTGATACTTAAAGGGGGTTTATAAGGAAGATGAGGACAGACTTTTTAGCAGGGTCTGTAGCAATAGGACGAGGGGGGTGGTTTTAAACTAAAAGAGGGTAGTTTGTTTTAAAGAGGGTAGTTTGTTTTAAAGAGGGTAGCCTGGATATAAGGACAGACACATGTCCCATCCCTGGAGTTGTTCAAGGCCTGGTTGGGCAGAGCTTTGAGCAACATGGTCCAGTTGAAGATGCCCCTGTCCATGGCAGAGGGGGGTGGACTAGATGGACTTGAGAGGCCCCTTCCTACCCAAATTATTTTGTAATTCTGTGAAAATCCAATGGGACTTCGTATGTGGGGGCCCAGCGGAGCCTGGTCTCCAAACTGGTCCTCTGCCTGCAGCCCAGGATGCTGCTGTTTGGATTTAACCAGGCACGTCTCCCTCGATGCTGGCTCCATCCTGCACACCCGCTCCCACAGGGGACCAGAGCCACAGGGCAGGGGGGCAGGTGGGGATGCAGGCAGGGATGCAGGCAGTGATGCAAGGAGGGGTGTAGGTAGGGGTGCAGNNNGGGGGGCAGGCAGGGATGCGGACAGGGGGCCAGGGAGGGAGGGATGCAGGCAGGGGGGCAGGCAGGGCTGGCGAGCAGCTGTCAATAGGCAGGGATGATAATCACGTAGCACCACAGGGGGGTGACGGTTGTTTTTCTTCCCTAGGGCTTGTGTGGATGTGCCGGCATCTCTGACAGCATAATCTTCTGCCTGGTGTCATCATTATGGAAACAAGCTGTAAATCTTCCCTTGATGTTATGTAGATCCGGGAAGGCTTGCCTCACGGGAACAGCCGGCGTTAAGAAATAGGGTGTTGAACATAAAGATTAACATATTGCAAGCACTAATTTTGGGAAGGAACTACCTCTGCGAGGGGAGCCATGGTCGGTAACGCTGTTCGTGGCTGCCGCCGCCTTCCCAGCACCTCCTGGAGCTGGATGCTCTCCCCACACTGTCTTGATTTTATTTTCCCCACCTTCTTTTCCTCTGGCAGAGCCACCAAGCAGCAAGGGAGGGAGGGGGGGGAAACACTGCCAAATAGGAGATGCCGTTTGAGGGAAAAAGCTGCTGTTCAGGTATTTTGGGTGGGATTTTGCTGACCTGCAGACACCTTTGTTGCTGCTGCTCCCAGACCTGTCATCTTCCCACCTGCTGCTGGTTAATCCTGCCCATCCCGACCGGCTCCACGGGCTGCTGCCTGTTGGTCCTGGCTCTGCCGAGCATTTTCCACTCACCCCCTTGCTCTTCTCCGCCAGCCCTTTAATCTTGGGGAATTATATTTTTTTTCCTTCTTTTTTTTTTTTTTCTTCCCTCTGACATCTCTGATTCTCTTGTGAAATGCAAATTAATTAGATTCTAATTACTCACTGTGTGCTGTTTCTGTTTCACTCTCTTGTTAGGTTAGTCTAACATCTTTGTTGTCAGCTGTATGTTGTATGTATTCAGCCCATTAAAAGTGATCCTTGTTCAGCAGGAGACAGGCAGAGCAAAGAGACAGTTCCCTCCTCTCCTGCTGGGGCTTTGTCAGGAGCAGCTTTGTCAGCAGTTCCCAGCAGCATTGCTAAGGCAAACCTCCGCTTTTTTTATTGTTATTGTTCACTTTTTCTCTTGGTTTTGTTTTTGGTTTTTTTTCGGTGTTTTTTTTTATAACCTGGTGAGTTAAGCATTTCAATGAAGCATTTAGCGAGCATCAGCTACCCCGCTGGCTGGCTCACACCGCTCGGGGCCGTGCTGGTCCTTTCTCCACGCTGGCTTAGTGCCGCCTGTGCTGTCCCATGAGCTGGGAAAGCCATGCTGGGCCCCCGACCTGTGACCCCTCCGTGTCTCTCCATCCTGCAGCCAGCTCCATCCTGGCTCCCGCATCCCTCTGTCCTGCCGGGAGACCTTTGGGGGTGCTCAGGGGCAGAGCCTTCAGTCTAGGGATGCTCATCGCCAGGGATCCCTGGGCCTGAGCATGGTCCCATCGCCACCTTGGTCCCTCCCTGCCCTCGATGTGTCCTTCTGGGAGAGCAGACACCAACCTGCATCCTCTTGCCTTGCTGATGCCTGGATTTGTCCCCTCTCCTATCCCCTTCCCCTCGCTCCCTGGCACCCTCCTCCCTCCTGCCAGACCTGGCCGTGTCTCCTGCCACCCCCCTGCTCTCGTGAAACCACCTTTGCACCACAGAAAGGGGCACCCATGGACACTTTCTGAGGCTGGCAGATGTTCTAGCTCCCCCAGGACGAGTGTCCTCTCACCGCATGCGTTGGCTCCCAGGCAAAAATCCTCCACCTGGACGGAAAGCACGTGGTGGGAAAGCTGATACAGGCGTGGGGGAGAGGGCAGCAGGGCACGCCAGCCTGTGAAAGCTGCCTGAGAACTCGTGCTCCAGAGTTTCAGGCAGATTCATGCCTGGATAGTCCGGTAATAGAGATCTTAATAACAACAGGAGCTTCACAGGGAGTGTGTGTCACCCAGCGATGAATCAGGTAATGGTGTCGACACAGAGATGGTCCTCGTTAGCCACGGGAGCTCACGCCCCTGGCACGGAGCAGGGTGGAAACCCATGGGAAGGAGATTTCCCCCCAGATTCAGCCCTCCTTCTGCTCCTGGGCTCCTGCTGTGCCTTCCCCCAGCCCCCAGCACCCAGTGCTAGGGAGGAGGATGCTGAGTTGCAGCTCCTTTAGGTGCCTGTTTGATGTCTTAACGATCTAACAAAACATGTGGCAAACAAGAGTGTTCATCCTGCACCTGACGCTGAGGAGGAGACACTTTCTCATAGTTTCTATAAATCGAGACTGTAAATGTGGAAGATGAGGGGGAATTTCACGAGGGATCGGGAGCATCAGCACCTCAGACCGGTGTTGTCTCCACTGCCACCTCCATCGCAGCCTTCCTCCAAAACCCCAGCACCCTGCGGGAGCCCTGCAGACCCCCAGCCTAGGAAAAGGGGGTCCTGGGTCAGAAGGGTCAGAGCACACCCTGTGAATTGGGGATGGAGACGATGCTTTTAGTCACAGCCCTCCGGCAACCCCAAATTTCAGCCTGCTTTTCCTCTTCAAATAAGCAGCTGGGGGTGAGATTGCCAAGGGGTTTGTCCTTGCAAAGGGTTTGGCTCCTGCGGAGCAGAAGCCCAGTGCTTCCTAGTTCCAAATCCTGCATTGCTGCCCTTTGCAGGAGCACATCCCTCTGCCCCAGCCCTGCATCCCTGGGGAGCCTGGCACATCTGCCCCCAGAGGCCCAAAAGCATCCCTAGTGGGTCCCTCCAGCTCAAGTCAGCTTTCCTTCCAGCTGTTGGACCTCCAGATGTGTGTTTTGTTGGGGGAGCCCTGTGCCAGGACTGATCCTGCAGCCCCTGTTGCCACCCAGGTGTGGGTACCACCATCTCCCTGCTACCCCCAGATGCAGAGCCAGGAGGATGCTCCTGTGACCAGGCACCGCCGAGGAGAACAGAGCACAATTTCTGCAGGTTTGGGGGTGTTGTTTGTTGTTTTTTTTTTTCCCTCCTCCGAGTACTGCACAGTCCATAAATAGTGTTAAAATACAAGTAGGATCTTCTTCTACCTTCCTGCTCTTTTTCTTCTGCAGGAAGCCCGGCTGGCTGCTCTCCCCAGTTTGTTTGTTGCCCTAGGAGACACGCTGACAAGCATCACAAGCTTTGAAAGTCAATTGCTCACTGGAGTTGAAAATGTGTTTTCAGGTATCTGGCTGATAGGTCCTCCACGAGGAGGATGCGGCTTGAATGCCAAGCGGAGCAGGGCCGAATCCAGCCCCTCGGGCGGCAGGAAGGGGAGATTGCTCTGCTCTGATGAGCGGCGATAAAAAAGCTGCAGCTCGAAATGACCATGAGATCTGAGCGTGAAGTCCTTGTTTGCCGAGCCGATAAAGGCAACATAATTTATATTTAAAAGCACCACAAGCTTTCTTCTCCTCTAGAAATGGTTTGGGGTGAAAATGAATGAGAATTAGAAGTTTCTGTTGCAGCTCTGGGTTTTCTGTGGTCCTGGTTCCTCCAGAAGCACGAGCACAGCCCAAATCCTGCCACACTGTGGCACATGGGGCAATATTTGGCCACCAGGAGATGACCAGTCACACCAGTGAGGTCTGAGGATCTCCTGTGGTGGGACACAAGCCTGGACTGTGGAGGGCATGCCAGCAAAATGATTTATCTCTCTTGGAGTTGGGTGATGGACCTCCTCACCCTGCCCTGGTCCTACCCTTGGCTCTGACTTGGTGTTGGCCCTGGGGGCCTGGTGTCCAGAGGTCATAGAATCTTAGAATCCTAGGGTTGGAAAGCACCTTAAAGGGCATCGAGTTCCAACCCTCCCACCAGACCAGGTTGCTCCAACCTGGCCTTGAACCTCTCCAGTGATGGGGCAGCCACAGCTTCTCTGGGCAACTTGGGCCAGGGTCTCACCACCCTCACAACCAAGAAGTTCTTCCCCAGATCTCATCTAAACATCTAATCTAAGTGATTTGTCTCTCATGGGATGGGTGATGGACCTCCTCTCCCTGCCCCGATACTACCCTTGGCTCTGCCTTGACATTGGCACTGGAAGCCCAGCATCCAGAGACGCCTGGCTGAGGTCCACCACATCTCTAGGGGTGCAACCCTGGGCTCCAAACATTCAGAAGAAGCTGGTTCCAATGGTCAACAAGTCTCTGCTGTTCTCCATCACGGCTGGGGAGAAGAGCCAGGAGATCGGGCTGCTGGAAAGCAAGGTTTGGCTCTGCCTGTGGCCACTGCATCCAGGAGCATGTGCTGGGGGTGAATATTCCAGCAAAGCAGCCATGCATGTTTGATGTGGTTTAAATTAATCTTGATCGCTGTCTAATATTTTAAAAAGACACTTTTTATAACATGCAAGAATAATGTAGGAGAACTAATGTTCCCTTATGAAATGCCTTTCAGAATAATGATAAAAGTGCACTTTAATCTGCTGTGAGAAGCCTCCGTGAGGGAGAGACGTCACACTAACAGGTGGAATCGTGGAATAAGTAAAATAATTAATGAGAAGAAAGAATTTGCATCTCCCGACTTTTCCACAACACCTGCTCTTTTTTTTTTTTTTTCCAAAAGACTTTATTTCATTTCCTGGGGTGGGGTGGGGGGGCAGGAGAACCTGAAGATTTAGGCTTCTGGCCATTATTAAGTTATACTTGCAAAGACTATAAAACGCCAGGAAAGCTGTGCATGGGAACTAAGTGCTCCATTAAGTTTTTCCCTATGAAATTAAACACCTTTATTGCCTTAAATGAGAACTGCCGCCTAATGATGGACGGATGCAAATTCCCATCTGCATACCTGAGCAGGAGGGCTGGTTGCCACCACGGTGGGCAGGGAGGTGCTGCCAGCCTGGTCCATCCCCACATCCCAGCAGGAGGGACCCCAATCCTGCAGGAACAGAGACCTAAGGGGTTTGTCTGAGCACTCAGAGATGCTGGGCATGGAGCAGGAGGGGGTTTGGGTGCTGGACACCCCTGGCCCAACACATCAGGCAGTTGTGTGGGTCAGCAGAGTGATGCTGGGTTTGGGTTTGTGCTTCCCAAAAGTGAGTCTCTCGTGATGGGGTCAGGGCTGAGCCTTTCCTGGCCCCAGGGCTGCCTGCAAGTGGGATGTGGAGCCAAATCCTGCTCCTACGCCTCCATCCCAACCCCTCACAGAGCCTTGGCCAAGTGGGATGGCTCACGCCTCACCCCACAGACAGTCTCTGCTGCTGGCACTGCCACCACACTGTGCCTACAGCAGTGTCACCCCCCAAACATCAACATCACTCCCAAAAAACAGCATCACCCCCAAGCACCAGCATCACTCCCAAATGTCAACATCACTCCTAGACACCAGAATCACCACCAAAAACCAGCATCACCCCTAGATATGAGCATCACCCCAAACACCAGCATCACCCCTAGGTATGAGCATCACTCTCAAATGTCAGCATCACTCCCGAACACCGGTATCACCCCCAGACACCAGCATCACCCCCAAACACTGACATCACCCTCAAAAACCAACATCACCCCCCAAAGCAAGCATTACCCCACACCAGTATCACCGAGGTGGAAGCCACAGAGGACCCCACAAGCTGTGGGTGTGTGGCAATGTGCTCTCCCTGTTTTTCCTCCATCCTCCCATCTCCTGCATGGGCCTTGGCCATCTCCTTGACTTTCATCACCCCCCGAGCTGTTTTCCCTCTTCCTTGGAGGTCGTTTCTCCCACCCTGGTCCCCTCCATGACTTTCTGCCCAGTGTACCCAGTGTAGCCCCCCACACACTGAGCCTTTGGCCCCTGCCTTCTTCACTATCAAACACCATCACCAGCAGAAGTCACATCCCGACCAGTGAAATCCAAATTAAATCATCGGAAGAGTGTGTGGTTGGAGGGTGGCTTTTTTTCTACACAAAATAAAAATAATAATAATTAAAAGAAGGCAATTTGGATGGCAGCATAATTTAAACATTGGTAAAAACTTGTGTTAATTCAATCATCATAAAACACTGTGAAAAAAAAAAAGCAGAAGGTCTAATGCCCAGCACAACCCACTCGGCCACCAGCCTCGGGGGGACCCGGTGGCACCCCCTTCACCTGGGCACAGAGGGGGCCACGAGAGTGCTGTGAGCCAGAGGGACAATATCACTTATCCCCCCATCCCCACACCTGCAGGTACTTCTTTAAACATAGTAAGTATGTCCTTGAATGTTTAGCCAGCGTCACGGGGTTAAATTTTAATCATATCTGCAAAGTGTTTAATTAGAGTCATTGCCCTCCGGCCAGAAGAAACGATGATATGTACCTTGTTGTCAAGTGTTTATTTTATGCTGTGTACCCGCAAAGTGTTTATGGAGATCAATACTTGTTTTTTTGAGGATGTTATCAGGATCATTTTCTGCGGTGGCCTTATGATTCCAGCAAACTGGCTGGGAAAAACTTCCAGCAAGGCAGCAAGGATGGCCGTGGGTGCAAGAGGTAGCCGGGGAAAAGCAGCAGCAGCGAGTGGGGCGGAAGGGGAGATGGGGGGCTGCCAGCTGGGGCCTCCTCCCCATTGCCCACACTGCTGTACGGAACCAGGAATACACAAAAACAGGAGGAAAACTCTCCCCAGCAGTGCCCGAGCCAGTCGAAGGACAAGTTGAGTCATTTTGTGAAGCACAAGGACAAGGACCCATGGATCTGCTGCTGGAAAACGCATCCCCAGCGCTGAGGATGCGCTGCCAATGCTGTAACGCCCCAGTGGGGGCTCTCCTTCGGGCACAAAAATGGGTAAAACCATAGAAAGTACCAAAACCCAAAACCTGAGCTCAGCTGTGGGTTTTATTTTGCCTTGCCAGGCAGTGTCAGGAGGGGAACCCCACGCCTGCCCCCCAGCCAGCCCCACAGCTTCTCCCTCTGACTCACCCCAGTGCCCGGCTGTAAACTCCTGTGGGAACGGGAGGCGTGTTCAGGTACGGGGTGGAAAGGTCCTTCACTGGGGTGTGGGCAGCCTGCTGGCCCCACTCCACCCCTGGCCGTGGGTCCCAGCCCCACTGAGCCCTTTTGCACCAGAGGAAGCCCTGAAAATACTGAGGAGCTTGGCTGAGTCAGCAGGGATTTACACACCTGCAAACAACCCTGGGTCTGGCTGCTGGCACAGGGAAGGTGACCCAGAGGGTGCCAGATGTGGGGATGGCACCTGGTGGCAGGGACAGACAGTGGGTTGCAGCCCCCCAGGGGCATCCCAGTGCTATGGGACCCCCCCATTACTGGGGATGCTCACCACCCCCTCCAGTCATCGGGCTTCCGCAACCACTGGTGGCACCAGGGAGGTGTCATCTCATGACAGGCTGAGAGAGTTGGGGTTCTTCAGCCTGGAGGAGAGAAGGCTCCGAGGAGACCTTAGAGCAGCCTTCCAGGATCTGAAGGGAGCTCCAGGAGAGCTGGAGAGGGACTCCTGATGAGGGAGGAGAGCCATGGGATGAGGAGGAAGGGTTTGACACTGGAAGAGGGGAGATGGAGCTGAGATCTGGAGAAGAACTTCTTTGCTGTGAGGGTGGTGAGACCCTGGGACAGGTTGCCCAGAGAAGCTGTGGCTCTCCCATCCCTGGAGGGGTTGAAGGCCAGGCTGGATGGGGCTTGGAACAACCTGGTGTGGTGGGAGGTGTCCCTGCCCAGGGCAGGGGGATTGGAACTGGGTGATCTTTAAGGCCTCTTCTAACCCAAGCCATTTCTATGATTCTACGATTATTGGGACAGAGAGCACAGGACCACACTCTGGTAGCCCTGCCCGGCGCTGAGCCCACCTACCCTGCTCCCAGGCAGATCCAGCCTGCCTTCCTGCCACATTCCCAGGGCATTCCCAAGGGACTGCCATCACCTCTCTGCCAAACTCCACTCTGGGCTAAAACACAGCAGGAGAAACCTCTTGGGCAGCAGGGACCTTACTAGAGGTTCTCCAACCATCACCCACCACCCAGAAGCCCACCCTCTCACACATCCAAGGAGGGACCCCCTCCCTGGGAAAGGAGGTGGCCTTACCTGTCCTCGGTGGTGCCCATCCCCTGGCTGCAGGGTGGTCTCCTGCCCCTGCACACCCCTGGAGACACCCCACTTTCAAACACTTCACTTGGAAAGCTGTTCCCAAGCCCCCGCACCCCTGCCAAGAGGGGTTTGGAGGTGCAGAGGGGTGTCGGGGCTGGGTATCACCTCCCACGGAGCCCCCTCCCTCATCCAGCCCCTCATTAACCAGCACTTCCCGGGAATTAGACGAGGAGGTTTCTGTTAATCAGCTACAACCCATTAAGCCATCGGCCAAACTACTCTCCTGCTACTTTTGCAAGGAATTAGGCCTCTATAAAATCAAACAGCATGAATCTTAAAGATTTACACTGTGCTTTTTTAACAGTTTTCAGTATATTTCAATAGTTAATAAAACTAAATGCTGCTTTGTGTAAAAGGTAATAGATTACAATCCAGTGTATTTTACTAGCACTCAGTGTGTTCAGCTAACACCTAATACGTTAAAGTCGGAATCTATGAAAAGCACTTTGTGGAGATTAAAAGCAGATTTATCACAGATGTGCCTCAACATTATGCTTGGCTTGAACCATTAGACTCCTGGAGTTTAAAGGTTAGACTTTAATGACTTCAAGGAAGTCGGTTACTTTTTAAAGCTTTAAATAAGCAGCTGAGATACTAATGCCATTTACCAAACAGGGCAGACTGGTTAAGAGCTGCTCGGAGGATGCCTGAGTTACCACTTCAATGTCTGCTCCCTCAGCTGCTTTGAAGCAGATACGTCTCAGCGCAGCAGTTTAACCCTCATGCAAATTAATAATATGTTATTTACCAGATGAAAGTGTTTCCTTGAAAACTGTTTTGTCTCTTTTTTTTTGGTGGCGGAGCTTTCCTTCTGTGTCTGGGCTCCTCCAGCTCTCCCAAGGATGGGAGCGATTAGCCCTAAATTGGGCTGCCTGATTGCTGCCGGGTCAGGGAGGGCAGCCCAAAGCTGGCTGCAGTCCATGGTCGCCCGGTGGTGGCCACCCGATGTGTTCACGCCAAGAAAATGCCACCTGGGGGGGACCATCACCTTCATCCTCGTCACTTTCCTGTGGTGTTCACAGCCCCCTTGCAGAGGAGGTCCAGCGCTCAGCCCCCACACTGGGGTGGCCAATGAAAGGAGTTGGTGTTGGTGGATGAGGAGCTCAACCACATGTAGCCCCAAAAGCTCCCCTCAACCTGCATCCCCAGCAGAGTGGTCAGCAGGGCAAGGGGGGAGGATTCTGCCTCTCTGCTCTGGGGAGACACCCCCTCCAAGGCTTCCTCCGGCTCTGGGGCCACCAACATCACAGGGACATGGAGCTGGTGGCGCGGGGACAGAGGAGATGACGGGAGGGCTGGAGCCCCTCTGCTGGGAGGACAGGCTGAGAGAGCTGGGGGGGTTCAGCCTGGAGAAGAGGAGACTCTATGGAGACCTTAGAGCCCCTTCCAAACTGGAAGGGGCTCTAAGGTCTCCCCAGAGAATTCTCTTCAAGGTGGTGAGACCCTGGCCCAGGTTGCCCAGAGAAGCTGTGGCTGCCCCATCCCTGGAGGGGTTCAAGGCCAGGCTGGATGGGGCTTGGAGCAACCTGGTGTGGTGGAAGGTGTCCCTGCTCAGGGCAGGGGGGTTGGAACTGGATGATTTTTAAGGTCCCTTCCAACTCTAATCATTTTGTGATTCTACAATATTGAGGTTCTTGTGTGCATGAACCTCTCCAGACCGCTCCTGGCAAAGCCCAGCTGGGCTTGAGGGTCCCCTCAGGCACTGTCACCCCCCTGCTCAAGCCATGACACGCCAGAAAAGCTCGATGAGGGGCAGCAGCAGCGCTGTGGTTTCCTTCTCTCTTACAATGCAGCCCAGCAAAGTGGACCCCCCGCCCAGCAGCTGGGCTGGGAGAGCGCGGCGAGCACGCACGGACCCCCCAGAACCCCCCAGAGAGCAGTCCCCAACTTGGGGGGAGATGGACTGGGCCCCCCACGGAGGGCGAGGACGTGGCCACCACCGAGCAGGTCCGTGTGAGCCTGGGCTGGCGGCACGGAGAGCCTTTGGTGGGGGGAGAGAGCCCAGCCATGGTTTTAATTTGCTGGCTTGCATGAGAGCTCCAGGGCTGAGCTCGCAGGGAAGGATCTGGGCTTGCACGAGCCCACGGGATCCGTGCCCCACGGCTGCCCCACAGTGGCCCAATATCCCACCCCTCACCCCACGGCTGCTCCCAACCTCTGGATGCACCACGCTGAGCTCCCAGCTCACTCAGTTTTGGGGGGGGTCCCACCCTAGGGCATGCACAGAGGATTCCCGGTGCTGATCCAGGGCTGGTCCCGGTGCTGAGCCAGGACTGGGATGATCCTGAGCCGGGATTGGGTTGAGCTGGGACCGGGATGAGGCGGGACCGTCCTCCGGCACCACAGCGAGGAGGGAGGTTTGGATTTCGGGGCTGGGCTCATCTCCATCCCCAGCTCCTCATCTGGGCTTTTACAGCCAGCGGGGCTAATTGTCAGGAAAACATGCATTTAAGGGAGAAAGGAAAAAGAAAAAAAAAAATCCTTTAAGCTGCAGAAAACTATAAACATGGGAATAATTAAAAGATACACAAGGCCAGAAAGTTAGCACAACAGTAGGTGATTTCAATATGTGCCGAGGGATCTCTCACCAGCCGCTCCCAGAGGCCTCCGGAGCGGTGAAGGAAACGTCTGTGTGGGTGCCAGCAGCAGGAGCAGGGGCTGGGGAGCCGGGCACGGCCGTGGCAGCACAGGGGGGGAACCTCCATTGTGGCAGGAGGCAGCCCTGCGCGGATGTGCCAGGGTATGGCTTTATTTTAATAAAACGCTAAATTGAAAAAAGTTGCTGGAGAGGCTGTTCCAGATCTAGAGGGAAATAACTCTGCTTCGGAGCTGATGAAGCCAAAATGTGTTTTGGTTCTTTCCACTTTCCACTTTTGGAAGAACTGTTGATAGTTGGTTTGTTTCTTCTTTTTTTTTTTTTTTTTTTTTTTAAATATATTTTTCTCTTGCTCTTTCCCCTTTCCTCTCCCTCATATGATTATTCAATTTGCCATGAAAGCTGGGACCAAACCAAAACCTCAGTGCCAAACCCTCCGCGCTTGGAGAACATTTGGACCCGGAGCTGGAGCTTAAATTACATCTTGCACATGGCCCCAGCCACATTGGATTCAAATCCAAAGTATACACGAGTTCCTGGTTGTGGAAACCCAGCTCTGAAGGGAGCCGCTTTCTGCCCGGAGCTTTCTCTGCCCTCCCCAAACCCGGGGGAAAAAGCTCCCTGCGTGCTGGAGCGGGTTGCCCAGGCAGGGATGCCCCAGGTATTGGGGTACGAGGGTCACGCCTGCCCTTTTGGGGTGTTTTGTAGGATTTCTGTGCTGGTGGGAAGGAGCTGGGTGTCCCTTTTCTTCAGGGTCAGGCTCCTTCCCACTGTGGGCGAGGAGGAAACACCTTCCCCAGCTCAGCCCCTGGGCAGGATGGGGAGAGAGTATCTCCTGCCAAAATCTCCTCCCGGTGGGGAGATGGATGGGGAGATATGGGGCTGGCAGGGCTGTGGTGGAGCTCTGAGCCCTGGGTGCATATCCTGGAGCACCTGCAGGACATGTTCTGGTCTCCATCTGCAGCCAAGAAGGTGATGGTCCCTGGAAACAGCCCCCTACATCCTCGCTCCATCACCCAGTTCAGGTGGGGTCTGCACTTGGCTGGATGCCCCTCAGGGATGTCCTGGAAGGGGGAGGTGGGACCGGCAGCATCTGTAGAGGGGATGCTTGAAGCCTCTGCTTGCAGCTGAACCCATGGACCCATTGGGAGAAGTTGGGATCCGCTGGAAAGAGTTGCAGCCTTCTATGCTGGGAGTCTCCAAGCACCTCCCCTTCTTGTGCTGCAGAGGACTAGCTTGGCCCCCCAACCTTCAACACTAAGATTTCCCAGGGCTCCGAGATGCTGAGGATCATGCCAGCCTTGATGCCATCACCAGGACTCTGGAGGAGACCAGCTCTCTGGGGTTCCCAACAGCACCCATCCTGCAGGCAAAGCCTCCTGGTGACAACTGCCTCCAGGCTTGGGTCCCTGGCAAATAAGTGCAATTTATGGCAAGACTAGAGGGGTCTTGGTCCAAAATGAGGGCAAGGTGCTTGCTCCTGTGGTTGTAACCAGCTGAGAATAGCCCTGGCCTCACAAAGTGGTGCCAGCACCCACCACAGCCTTGATGCCACCAACTGGGCCATCTCCCAGTGTGTGGCCAAGCCAAGGGGATCAGCCTTTTCCACGAGTAGGATCAGCCCATTCCGTCGACAAGATCAACCTTTCCATCTGCTGTTATCCTCTCCATCCCCACCATCTCCCCCCCTGTCCAGGGATCTTCCTTTCTATGGGATCCCTGGGGACCTGAACCGCGACCACCAGCACTGGTCCCCTGGGTCCTCTCCCTTTCATGCTTTTCCCTTTTTTTATCCCCATTCCCACGTCTCTGCCTGGCAGTTTTCTCCAGACACAGCCCATAAACAAGATACATCCTCCTCTGGTAGAGCCTATGACCGGGGAGCTCTTGGCCTCCTTTTAGCAGTACAAGGTGTTCCAGCGATTATTACCCCTCCATAATGTGGTTTAACAATTAACAGCCTGTTTAAACAGTTATTTGCATTTCCCTGCTACCGAGGAGGAGACTTTAATCTCCGCACACAAACAGCGTCTTGTCGGGACAAGCTGCGGGATCTCGGGGCTGTGGTGGGGCTCTCCTCACCCCGGCTTGCTGTCCCTCGGCAGGTTTTCACCCAAAATTCCTGCCATATCACCAGGACCTGCAGCATCAGCCCTTCATGCTTGGGCTGAGCCGGTCACAGAGGGTCCTGGGTGTGGAGGGGGTCTCAGCAGGGTCTTGGCATGGTGGGACAGACTCCACGGTGCCGCCGCTCCTCGGTTCTGCCCGTCCTCAGGCTCCTTTGAAGGCGCTGGCTTCAATTATCTCTAATTACACGCGGCGTATCAGAAGCCAGGCTGCTTTGAACCTGAAAGGGAATCTGTGCTGTTTCCAGGTGCAGAGCAGCAAGCTACCCCAGCCACATGAAAAGTTGATATTTCTGGAACTATTAAAGAAGTGTCTTTTAATGATTTAATAAAATAGCCGGCGTAGCAACGAGTCCTCTCAGGAGGCAAAACCCCAAATCCAATAAACCATCGCTCTGACGAGCAGCTTCCTCAGACGCATCATCAGGGAGAGATTTTCTGAGGCAGCCTGGGGTGGCCGTAATGATGGAGCTGAAATGGACCAGAGAATCATAGAACCCTAAAATGTTTTGGGTTGGAAGGGACCTTGAAGGTCATCAAATTCCAAACCCCTGCCCCGGGCAGGGACACCTCCCACCAGCCCAGGGTGCTCCAAGCCCCATCCAGCCTAGCCTTGAACCCCTCCAGGGATGGGGCAGCTTCTCTGGGCAACCTGTTCCAGGGTCTCACCACCTTGGAAGAGAATGTTTGGGGGAGACCTTAGAGCCCCTTCCAGCCCCTTTTGGGGCTTTTCGGGACTGAAAGGGGCTCTAAGGTCTCCCTGGAGCCTCCTCTTCTCCAGGCTGAACCCCTCTGGGGATGGGGCAGCCACAGCTTCTCTGGCCAACCAGTTCCAGGGTCTCACCACCCTCACAGCCAAGAAGTTCTTCCCCACATCTCATCTCCACCTCTCCTCTTTCATGGTCAAACCCTTCCCCTTCGTTCTACCACCACCAGGGTTGATAGGGAGTGGCCGTGGCCACTTGCCGCCTCTGGTGGGGTGATGGTCATAGCTCTCCCTGCTCCATCATCGAGCCCATGGGCTGCAGCCTATGTAGATTCAAGAGCCACAGGGCACCTGAAGATGTAAGAACCGGGCAACAGTCCTATTTATTTTGAGGATGGCTGGTGACCTTTTGCAGGCAAGGCAGATAAATGCCGGGCCAGGCGGCATTGTTCTCTCTGAAACCAAGAAATAGAAACATTAATCATCTAACCAGCTATTTATCATGGTTTGGGGGCGTTAATTTGATGGTATGTCATTTCCCATTTGGTTTGTGTGTTGTGGAGGTTGCATTCAAAACACCTTCAATTAGATGTAACTAATGATACAGAGCTATTTTAAGGACAGACGATCCCTTCTAGCAGGAGGTTGCTGCAGCGGGCACAGCCCTCGGAGAGGCCACCTCTGGGACCAGTTGGGAGCAAGGGGACAAGCCACCACCAGCCTCCCTGGACTGCTGTGCTGCCCCTTCCCCAGCAAGGGCTGCCAGGACATGGGGTTGCAACCTCACGCGGCATGGAGGTCTTGCCCCATGCTCAGGACATCTTGGAACTGCCCCAGAGCCTGTGCATCTCCCACTACTTCATACCAGCTGCTCAGAGGGTTCATGCAGGCAAACCCTAGAAGTTTCCTTGGAACCCGAGAGCCATGATCCTTCCTGCTCAACAACCAGGTCATGCATGTCAGACTGATGTTCTCGATCACAGTGGTGCCTTCTCTTCAGAGTCTTATTTGTGATGCAGACGTTGTGGGGAACATCCTGGACAACCTCTGCCTCACCATGGGAACGTCCTGGATCACCTCTGCTTTGTCACTCCCTGGGCAAGGGAGGGCTGAAGTGTGGAGCTTGTAGGGTCCAGCCTTGTCCTGGAGATCCACAAGAAGATGATGGGAGCTGCAGGTGGATGAGGCTGGGATGGGGAAAGGGACAGGGCAACTGGGGACTTTCGTTCCCACCAGACTCCAAGGAGATGTCTGGAGATGCTGCAGGGGCAAACAACTGTTTGGAGCACAAAATGCTGGGAGTTTGGGTCAGGATGGGACAGACAGAGCTTGGTCCTCCTCATCCTCCTCCATCCACTCATCACACAAAAAACCAAGCAGAGCATAATGCCCTCACCAGAGATGTCCAGAAGAGAGGAAGACCTCCAAGGACACAGTCCCCGTGCAGGGAAACACCCCCCAGCCTAGTGAGGAGCGTGTTCTGGAAAAAAACTGTGAGCACCGTGCACTGTGGGCTCCTGGAGAAGCCCCAGGCTGGCCCCGGGCTGGGCTCCCAGCGCCGGGCAAGCTGTGGCCCGCTGATGAGACGTGAGTTTGGTTCCTGGCTCATTGTGCAAGCAGGGTGAAACACCACGCAACCTTCCGCCTCCCTCCTTTGACTTTGGAGAGCTGTTAAGTCCTCTGAATGGAAAAGCACCCCGTAATGACCCGGGTTATTAATGGTTGCTCGGGGAGGAATAGCAGAGCTGGGCAGATCAGAGGAGCTGCCTGGCAAACAGCTCTGTCATCTCGCCTGCGAGCTGGCCTGCAACACCCTTATCTTTCCCAGACTGGGGCAGCTCCTGAGCAAAGGCTGCCCATTGTGCCAAATTGCCCCGGCCAAGCAGGCAAACACTCATTAGGTGCTGGGTGGAGCCTCCCAAACCCATACTCAAGGGCCACCTAGACCACAGCAAAGCCGGGCGGCGGCATGGGGCTGAGCTGGCAGCACGAAGCAGAAGGAGCTGTGTTGCCACAGGTCAAAGGCAGAGCTTCGCTCAGCCTCGGGAGGAAAATCTTTTGCCAAGAGAAAAGCCATCTCCTGCCCTACAGCCGTGCCTGGAGCACTCCCTTCCCAGCACGGCAACCTGCAGATCTCCATAATGTTCTTCAGAAAGTCCAGTCTCCTAAAGAGCTGCTCCAAAGTGACGCAGGGAACGGCAGCCGCTGCCCTTTTCGGAGAGGTGGGTGATTTGCTCCGTGGCCCAAAATGATTCATGCAGAGCCGGGCTGGTTTTACAGGCTGGGCTCTCAGGTTCCTGCTGCAGCATCACCCCAGGAACCCTGCACACGGCAGCTCTGGATTTCTTTTTCTGGGTGCTGGAGGGACTGCTCGTCCCCACGGGTCCCCCGGGCGTCCCCATGTCCCTGGGCAAGTGAGAGAGCCAAGGAAGAGGGAGCGGTTCCAACGGACATTTGACCTTCACTGTCCAAAGGCTTTGTCAACACAGAGAAACTGCCTGGAATAGATGTTGCAGAATAAGCTGTTCTGGCTGCTCAGGGCAGAGAAACCCTCTTTCCCTTTTGCAGGCTGGAGAGCCTTTAAAGAAAACAAAAACAAAACCCAAAAGCAAAAAAACCCAAACAAACAAATCCAAAACAGAGTAAATTACACTTGTGTCTTTTGCACCAGCTTCTGGCTTTTGTACAGGAAATGTGGCCGAGACGATGGCTTTAAATATAAAAGAGATGCTGGCCCCGGCTGCGGGAGGGCTGGAAATCCGATTTGAGCTCAGCCCAGAGCCGGGCTGGGAGGACACCAGCTTCTCTCCAGCTCTCTCCTTCTTTTTGTGCCTTCTTGAGGTCTTTTTGAGATCTTCTTGAGGTCTTCTTGAGGTCTTCTTGAGGTGCAGGTACAGGCTGAGGCTGGGGCTGGGGCAGGATTGCTCCCCGGCAGTGACTCCCGTGGCTTTTCCCCTGGGAACTGGACCCCTCCTCTCCCTGGGTTGCCTCCATGGAGGGGGGAGCTGTGCCAGGGCCATGAACGGCCCCACCACCCCTCTCCCCAGGGGGTCTCCATGGTGGGGGGAGCTGGACCAACACCATGCCCTGCTCTGGGCACCAGAGCATCCCCCTCCCATGGCAAAACCCTCCCCTCCAGGGCAAACACCACAGGGCATCTGGCCTGCGTGGGGCCACCAGGGCTGCTTCCTGACCCCCCCATCAGCCAGGGATGGTTCGGAGGGCGAGCAGGCGATACCAGGGTGAAACCTGCTGTTATTTCCAAAGCCTGGGCTGTTGTATCTTCACCTCGGCTCCAGGCAATGGCCTGGCTGCCTCTAAAAAAGCGTGAAGCCCTTCTAAAATTTCCCGGCCAGCTGACAAAGCCCTCCCTCATGTAGCGGTCCCAAGTATTTGCTTGATCTCCTCTTGCCACACATTCTTCCCAGAACAAACCCGCGGCAGCGACGCGCGCACGTCATTCTCCTCCGGAGAGCTGGCTGCTTCTCTGCGGTTATAAACCAAAAGCTGACAAGTGTCAGACCTCCTGCCAAATCCGCGCTGACTGGCATTCTCCTGAGCGCTGGTCAAACAGTAAAATCCATTCATTTGTCTAAAAGCAAACCCGCAGCATTCTCCTCCGCTCAGGCAGTCTGTGCCTGTCTGCTCCCAACGCCCTTCCCATGGTGGCAGTGGGCATCGCCCCCTCCTAACCCCGCAGCCCGGGCGAGGACGGGTTCCGTGGGGTGGCACAGCCACAATCCAGCTGGCACTGGGTGGGGGAGGTTTAAAGAAGACCCCCCAGCCAAGCAGGAAAACTAAAGCTTGGGAGTTCCTCCAGGCGGGGAGGGTGGGAGGCCATGAGCCCGAGGCTTGGTCCCCTCCGTTCTCCAGCCCCGGCGTGATGTCTCTGTCCCCAGGACCTGTCCCTGCTCCCACGGACCCCCCAGGGGCTGAGCTGGCTCTGCGTGGGGCACGGTGTCCCTGGGTGACAGCAGCAACGGGGCTCACCGCTCCCACTGCTGCCCCTGCCTGATTCAACACTTCTGAGGAGGAAGATGCTTCATTTCCAGACCAGCAACAGATTGAGCAACAGAAGCATCTTTCTCTCTTTCTCTCTCTGTGTGTTGTGGAGCCTTCAGGAAGCAGTGGGTATATTTTTTTTCTCTTTAAGAGATGTTGGAGGTGTGCTGGGAGGAAAGTGGAAAACACAGGGTGAGCGTCGTGCAAACCTGGCAGCTCCCGGCAGCAGCTTGTGCTCCTCGTTTGGGGGGAAAAAGGGATAGATTTGAAGGCCAGGGGTGGGTACCATTGCTCCTGGGGCCACTGGGAGCCAGGGGCAGGGTCACAGTTCTGCTGTCCTGGCACCAAAGGCAGCCTCTAAGCAAAGGCTGATGCTCCAAGAGGGAAATCTCTGGCTGCCCACAGCTTCCCAGGGAAAACTCAGCCCAGGGAGCTTTTGGGACAAGCCCTCTGCAGGTAAATGCTGTGTTTTATCCCAGGGAGAGGAGCATCCCTCAGCCCAGGGAGATTTTTGGGACAAGCCTGCAGATAAATGCCATGTTTTATCCCAGGGAGAGGAGCATCCTTCAATCTAGGGAGCTTTTGGGACAAACCTGCAGATAACTACCACATTTTATCAGGGGCAATGAGGGAAGGGAGGCTCTCCATCTCCCATCTCTTCCATTTTCTTCTTGCCTCCATGAAATTTCCCTGGTGTCCTGGCAGGCAGCACATAAGGGTTGGCCCTTTTGGCTGCCTCTCACCCCGGGGGTAAAACAAGCCCTTTGTGAAACCTCAGGCTCCCAGGGGGCTCCTTCCTGGTGCTGGAGAGCAGAAGGCAGCCCGGCTGCACAATGCTGGAGGCCCGCCAGCCCATCAGGACATCCCAAACCCTGTGCTGATGCTTTCATCCTGCCTGAGTGGTACAGGGAGACAGGATCCACACTGAGAAAGGGCGTGCTGGGGCTGGGAGGGGGGGAACAGCCCTGCTGACAACCCCTCTCAACAGGGCTGGGGTCTCTGAACCCCTTTGCCTGAGCAAGGGATGCTTCAGGGTGGGAGGTGGGGGTACCACATTGGGTTGTGGCCAGGGTTGGGTGTGGAAGAGAAGGACCCTGAGTAAAGGGCAGCTTTGATTTCAGAGCTGCACAGAGTCTGGCCAAGCAGCTCTGAAATCAAAGTTGTCCGTTACTCAGGGTCCTGCTCTTCTGCTGCCATCGATTCAACCCAGCCTGTGGTGGGACAAGGCAGAGGGGGGGTCTCTGCAGATGCTCCACCTCACTGTGGGCTGTGTGGGAACCAAAAGGTCCCCAGCACCTTTCCTGGGGACTCTGGGCTTCTGGAGGGCCGGGGAGTTACTGCTTCTCAAATGCTGAAAGCTCACTGCTTTGGTCCTGCAGCAGATGATTTAGAGACGGGCTATAAACCACGGTTTAATTAGATGAGGAGCGGGGTGCGCTGGGACGGAGGGGTGCTGCCTGCCCATGCTGGCAGCCGTCTCCTGCCCACCAGTGGGAGGGAGAGAGCCCTGTCCCCACGGGGCACTGCAGAGCTGGCTTTGGGCAAGTGGTGGGCCGGCTGCCACAGGCTCATACAGTCCTTATTCCCCAAAGAGAGACCACAAAATAGCTCCTACCCAGCAGATGCTTGCAGCCACTGGAACCAGTCCGGAGCTATCGCCGAAACCCCGTTGCAGGCTGAGCCCCAGACAAATGTGCACAGCTCTCATGTATCAGTGGTAAATGTCTTCCTGTTTAAAAGCTCTCAAAATCACAGGGGTAGCTTGTTTTGACATTTGATTAGCCACAGAGAACAACTTGAGAGTGCTTGAGTGAGTGAGTGAGCAAACTCAGAAGCAATCCTGGTGCTGAATGCTCCGGCCTGTTAGCGATAGAGGCGGATCGAGCAGGGGAGGGTGGGCACAGCTCCAGGGGGAAGATAAGTGGGCTGCTGGGAGAGACGAAGGCGAGGAGAGGAAGTGGTGAGTGAAGTCAGCTGAAAACAGGAGAGGGTTTTTTGGGTTTTCTTTTCTTTTCTTTTTTTTTTTNNNTTTTTTTTTTTTTTTTTTTTTTTAACTCGCTCTGACTCATAAATTTCATTAATACCCGGGAGCGAGCAGAGCTGAGCAGACCTCCATCTCCCCACTGGAACCCACCCTCTGTGCGGGACCCAGGGGGCTGGGACCCCACCAGCAACCAGTGTTTCAGCTGCTGGGAACCCCCAGGTTCATGCTGGTGGTCCTTGAAGAGGCCGAGGTGCCAGCCTTGTTGATACCATCCTGCTGGAGAGCCGGGTGTTAGAGCTGCCACTGGGACCGGGATGTGAGGGGCAGGGCAGGGGCTGCGGGGGGCACAGAGGGGCAGGAGGAGCATCCCCTGCAGGCACAGCCTCGACGGGCACAGGAGGAGCATCCATTCCTGCACAATCCCGACAGGCACAGGAGGAGCATCCCTGTCCCGCACAGCCCGCACATCCCCGACGGGCACAGGATTATCCCTTCCCGCACAGCCCCTATAGACAGGAGAAGCATCCCTGCCTGCACAGCCCCGACAGGCACAGGAGGATCATCTCTTGCCCTCACATCCCCGACGGTCACAGGAGCATTCCTTCCCGCACAGCCCCGACGGGCACAGGAGGATCATCCCTTCCCGCACAACCCCGACGGGCACCGGAGCATCCCTTCCCGCACAACCCCGACGGGCACAGGAGGAGCATCCCTGCCCGCACAGCCCAGCAACCGCCCTCCCGCAGCCCGGGCAGTCATGAACTCCCAGGGATTTGTTGTTTCTTTATTTTTTTTCCCCCCCAGACCTTAAACATGCTGTGTCAGGTTGGTCATGACACTGCAGGGCTGTTTTCCTTTCCCTCGCTGTCACCGCTATCAAGTAGGAGTTAACAGCTCTTGTTTATACACTGACTATCTGGCCAGGGGCTGATTTCATACCTCCCACTTCTTTTAAGTGCAAATAGACTCTAATGTGTGTATTAGGCTACTTGAACGGCTGTTCTGGTGAAATACTCGCTTTCCAAAGAACTTTTATCTGCAGTTCATGCTGAAGAGAGGAGAAGAGCAAACTTCTTTAGAATTTAGCAATAATAATAATTTAAAAGAAAGAAAAATAAAACAGTCCGTTTATAATATTTATAATTTTCCCCCTCTTCCTTTGGCTGAGCCTTTAGTCCGCTGGTGGAATCCGACGAGGATCCTCCATCCTCCGAGGACAAGGAGAATCGCGACAGGGCTGCTATCGCCCCCCTCTCCCCCCCTTTCCAGCCCCCCGCGGGTGCCAGCCCCGCACAGCCACCGCCACCGTGCTGTCCCCCGGGGCCGTGCGGGGCCGGCAGCCGTCGGCAACCGGGTTTTTTTGGCAGGAGGGAGGGCCAAAAAAGAGAAATCTCATCCCTGAGCGAAACTGCGGAGTTTCTGCTGAGTCACAGAGTCATCAGGGGAGCGGGGAGAGCAATTAGAGAGGAAAAACTGGGAAGGCATCCCAAACAAATTGGTTATAATTAACGAGTAGAAGAATAACACCAGTAATACCATCAGCAGCCCCAAAAGCCATTTGCAATATAATATCTATAATTAGACGGTACCCAGTAAAAGCCTGGGATGAGCTGGGCGCCCCGGGAAAGGGGGGGAGGGACAGGTGAGGGTGGGGAACTGGGTGGCCACGGAGGTGGCGACCACCGGCCACCACCCCTGAGCCTCTCTGCCCCGGCCCTGGGGACAGGAGAGGGGTCCGTGGGGAGGGTCCATGGGCACAGCTCGACCTGGGGGGGGGTCCCTGTGTGCCAGGGCGGTGGGGTGGTGATGGATGGATGTGGGCAGGGGTCGAGGGGGGAGGTAGGGTCAGGGAATGCCACTTCCCCCCCTGCAGAGAGTCCCCCGGTTGTCCCCAGCCAGGGTTGGCCCCGGGCAGTTGGGTGATGGAGAAGCTGGGTGTGGAGCCAAGTCTTGTGGGCCTCATCCCTTCCCTGGCTCCTCCTGTTGGTCCCAACCTCTTGCCCCCAAAAAACTTTGCAAACGAGTTGATGGGTTGAGTTTTTCACAGAATCAGTCACAGAATGATGAGGGGTTGGAAGGGACCTCTGGAGACCACACAGTCTAGAACAAGGTGTAGACCATCCAGTTCTGGACAAGGGGTGATGGTTTTAAATTGGAAGAGGGAAGATTGAAATGAGATATTAGGAAGTTCTTTGCTGTGAGGGTGGTGAGGCATTGGAAGATGTTGCCCAGAGAAGCTGTGGCTCTCCCATCCCTGGAGGGGTTCAAGGCCAGGCTGGATGGGGCTTGGAGCAACCTGATGTGGTGGGAGGTGTCCCTGCCCAGAGCAGAGGGTGGGACTGGATGATTTTTGAGGTCCCTTCCGTTCTACGATACCATGATTCTATGATTCCGTCCAACCTCCTGCCAGAGCAGGGCCACCCACAGCAGGTCCCACAGGAACATGTCCAGGTGGGTTTGAATGTCTCCAGAGATGGAGACTCCCTCACCTCTCTGGGCAGCCTCTGCCAGGGCTCTGCCACCCCCAAGGTGAAGAAGTTCCTCCTCATGTTTAGGCGGAACTTCTCGTGGACAAGTTTGTGCCTGTTGTCTCTTGTTTCCCAGCAGGGGAGTTGCCCAGGTCAGGCTCTTCTGACCTCCCCTTGTGCCAGGAGGGTCCTGGGGGTCTCCCTCCCCCTGGCACCACTCGCACCCACCTGTGCCCCTCACCCACCTCCTCACACCTCCTGTCCCAACCACAAGGGTGCTGGGGGAGAAGAGTCGCCATGCTGGAGCTCAGGTCTTCATCAGGAGTTTTTGTGAGGGGGTTCCTCAGCGGGTTCCCCAATCTTCCACCCCCTTCTTCTTCCTCCCCAGTGCCCGGGCAGCTCTGGGGGCACTGGGCCGGGCGAGGGCAGGGATTGCTCAAGCAAATCCGGCGGCTGAGGGTGAGGTCAAGGGGGGTTTTGCTTGTGAAAGGACGGGGTGAGTGGGGCCTTTTGTGGCAACACCAGCAACTGACGCTCGGGAATCTCCCTCCCGGGGGAGCGGGCACACGGTGGGTGACCCCCACGCCGCTGCCACCAGTCCTCCCCCCAAAAAAACTTGACAGTACTTCTGGTCATCTTCTCTCGCCGTGGGGCAGGGAGAAAAGGCAGCGGCGAGGAGTTCCACCGGGTTGGCAACGGGGAGGTGGGGTCTGCCCCATGGCAGGGGTTCAGGATCCACTTTCTCTGCCATTTGGCAGGTTCCTGCTGGTGTGTTTTTCCATTTTTCCACCCGGAACCTCCAGGTTTTCTCATAAAAATAACCCAAAAAGGAGAAAATGGAGAGAAGCTGGAAGCCAGAGCGTGGCCTGGTGTGCGGGTGTGGGCTGGGGCTGGCGGTGGGTGCTCAGTGCATCCCTGGTGGGAACCCCAAAAACTGGGGAGGATGCTGGTGGGAGAAGAGAAGCAGCTGCAGGAGGGAACCCTCTCTTACTGGGGGGCGGGAGGGGGGTGACAGGGGTGGGGGCTGGAAAACCTTGCTGCCAAGAGCAGATAAAACCCCAGCTTCCCCACAAAGCAAAATAAAGTCCTCTGGCTCCCCATGTGCAGGCATTTCTGTGCTGCCCCCAGGAGAGCCCTGCAGGGCATGGGGGGCTGTGTGCACCCCCCGAGGAGTGTCACCCCTGGGGGTGGCAGGAGATGGGGGCACAGCAGCTCTTCCCCCGCAGGGGCCATTTGGGAAGAGGAAGGGCCTCTCCCAGTTTCCCCGAAGGGTAGCATCACGGCGGGGAGGGGGGGGGGGCACAACNGTCCCCCGGTTGTCCCCAGCCAGGGTTGGCCCCGGGCAGTTGGGTGATGGAGAAGCTGGGTGTGGAGCCAAGTCTTGTGGGCCTCATCCCTTCCCTGGCTCCTCCTGTTGGTCCCAACCTCTTGCCCCCAAAAAACTTTGCAAACGAGTTGATGGGTTGAGTTTTTCACAGAATCAGTCACAGAATGATGAGGGGTTGGAAGGGACCTCTGGAGACCACACAGTCTAGAACAAGGTGTAGACCATCCAGTTCTGGACAAGGGGTGATGGTTTTAAATTGGAAGAGGGAAGATTGAAATGAGATATTAGGAAGTTCTTTGCTGTGAGGGTGGTGAGGCATTGGAAGATGTTGCCCAGAGAAGCTGTGGCTCTCCCATCCCTGGAGGGGTTCAAGGCCAGGCTGGATGGGGCTTGGAGCAACCTGATGTGGTGGGAGGTGTCCCTGCCCAGAGCAGAGGGTGGGACTGGATGATTTTTGAGGTCCCTTCCGTTCTACGATACCATGATTCTATGATTCCGTCCAACCTCCTGCCAGAGCAGGGCCACCCACAGCAGGTCCCACAGGAACATGTCCAGGTGGGTTTGAATGTCTCCAGAGATGGAGACTCCCTCACCTCTCTGGGCAGCCTCTGCCAGGGCTCTGCCACCCCCAAGGTGAAGAAGTTCCTCCTCATGTTTAGGCGGAACTTCTCGTGGACAAGTTTGTGCCTGTTGTCTCTTGTTTCCCAGCAGGGGAGTTGCCCAGGTCAGGCTCTTCTGACCTCCCCTTGTGCCAGGAGGGTCCTGGGGGTCTCCCTCCCCCTGGCACCACTCGCACCCACCTGTGCCCCTCACCCACCTCCTCACACCTCCTGTCCCAACCACAAGGGTGCTGGGGGAGAAGAGTCGCCATGCTGGAGCTCAGGTCTTCATCAGGAGTTTTTGTGAGGGGGTTCCTCAGCGGGTTCCCCAATCTTCCACCCCCTTCTTCTTCCTCCCCAGTGCCCGGGCAGCTCTGGGGGCACTGGGCCGGGCGAGGGCAGGGATTGCTCAAGCAAATCCGGCGGCTGAGGGTGAGGTCAAGGGGGGTTTTGCTTGTGAAAGGACGGGGTGAGTGGGGCCTTTTGTGGCAACACCAGCAACTGACGCTCGGGAATCTCCCTCCCGGGGGAGCGGGCACACGGTGGGTGACCCCCACGCCGCTGCCACCAGTCCTCCCCCCAAAAAAACTTGACAGTACTTCTGGTCATCTTCTCTCGCCGTGGGGCAGGGAGAAAAGGCAGCGGCGAGGAGTTCCACCGGGTTGGCAACGGGGAGGTGGGGTCTGCCCCATGGCAGGGGTTCAGGATCCACTTTCTCTGCCATTTGGCAGGTTCCTGCTGGTGTGTTTTTCCATTTTTCCACCCGGAACCTCCAGGTTTTCTCATAAAAATAACCCAAAAAGGAGAAAATGGAGAGAAGCTGGAAGCCAGAGCGTGGCCTGGTGTGCGGGTGTGGGCTGGGGCTGGCGGTGGGTGCTCAGTGCATCCCTGGTGGGAACCCCAAAAANAGGGGAGGGTGTCACAACACCCTGTGCCCAGAAATCGGGGCGGGGAATGAAGACATCTCTTGTTCCCTCTCCCAGGGGCCCTGAGACCTCACAAAACATCACATCTGTGAGCCCCCGGGCACCCCAACACCACGGCAGGGGGCTCTTCTTGCCCAAAACCTGCTCTTGGGACCAGTGACCTCCTGAGAGAAGAGATGCTGCACTCCTGGAGTGCTCCACTGCTGTCCCCACCCAGGGACCTGCTGCTTGCAGCCACCCTGGCGATGTACACAGGTCTGCTGGCCTTCCTTGAGCATCCCCAGAGCCCTCATCCCCATCCCCATCCTCATCCTCATCCTCTCCTGGAGGTGTTGGTTGCCCCAACCCTGGAAGAAGAGAAGGTGCCTCCCCTCCTGCCCCTTGTCACCCAGGGAGGGGGGGATGGGATGTCCCCAGCCTGCGCTGACAAAGGCAGGGGAGCTGGGGGATGGGGACAGGAGGGGTGGCTGCTCCCACCGAGGCTTCCTCGGAGACCATCAAGGAGGAAAATCTCAGGAAAAAAAAGAAAAATTGCTCATGAGAAAAGATCAGGGTTTGTAACTGGGATGTGCAAATATCAATTTAAGTAGATTTTAAATCAATATGAACCAGAACGTTTCCTTTCACCCCTAATAGCTCTCTGTTTTTTTCTTTTCTTTCTTTCTTTCGTGTTTTTTTTTTTTTTTTTTTTTTTTTTTTCCCCCAACCAGGTGAGTTTTAATAAGCTAAAATAAAACATCTGCTATTTCAGCGCGGTCCTGGCGTGAGGAATATCAATTAGCGAGAGGCATTCTCGGTCGTTTAAGTTCACCACAACAGCGCCGGAGCTGTGGCTGGATGGGGATGGGAAGAAAATTACAACCTTTTTTTTTTTTTTTTCCGGGGAAACCATTAAATAAAAATCAGAATTCGTCCATAAGCGCCGCCGGGGGAGGGAGGCAGCTCCTCTAATGCCTTCTATTTTCAGCAACGGAGGGAATTTTCGGTGCGAACCCGCTGCTCCCTGCCCCTCTGCCCCCCTCCCAGTGCCCACTGGACTGGGACCCAAAAATCCCCTGGGGGGGGAGGGTCCGGAAGATCAATTAACCTTCTCCAGACTCAAAAATGAAGGAATAGCTGCAAAGCCGAGAGCGAGGGGGCTCCGAGGGCCAAAGTGCAGCGATTTGGGGAATTACCACAAATCGCTCCGTCCTCCAGCGGCCGGGCAGCGCCCGAGGAGGAGCAGGGTGGCGAGGAAGGGCAGCCGGTCCTGTCCCCGAGGGGCTGGCGGAGGGGAGGAATGTTTTGGGAGCCACCACCCTCCTGGGACACCGGGAGCACCGGTCACATCCCTCTTCTAAAGAGATGTCGCATGGGAGAAACAAGCACCAGTTTCCCCACTAAGATTGCCAGGGTTACCGGTTGCCAGGAGTTGTTGCTGTTTCTCTGGGCACGGGTGGTTCCAGGAGCCCCCACCCCACGCAGATCCTCCCAGACTGGTTTGTACTGGTGCTCTCCCAGTGGCTGCTTGCCTGCTGCTTCTGGGCTGCCGTCCCAGGGAGGATTGGCACCCCGGTGTGCACCCCCATGGCACCTCCGTACCACCCTGATGTGCCCTCCCGTGGTACCCCGGTGGCACCCTATTGCATGCCCTAGTGTGCACCCAGATGTGTACCCTGGTGGCACCCAGATGCCATCATGATGGTACCCCAGTGGCACCCTGTTGCGCACCCCAATGGCACCCCGTTGTTCACCCAAATCATGCCTCATTGGGTACCCCAATGGCACCCCACGGCATTCTGATGTGCACCCCAATGGTCCCCTATGGCTCCCCATTGTGCACCTCAGTGGTGCCCTATGGCACCCTGATGTGCACCCCATTGTGCACTCCAGTGTGCACCCTCATGGCACCCCATTGTGCACCCCCTGATGTCACCATATGGAACCCCATTGTGTACCCCAGTGGCACCCCATTGTACGCCCCAATGCCACCCTACAGCACCCCATCGTGTACCCCAATGTGTACCCTAATGGCACACCATTGTGTACCCCAATGTCACCCTATGGTACCCCATTGTGCACCCCATCGTGCACCCCAATGGCACCCCAAAGGCACCCTGTGGCACCCCGATGTCACCCTCTGCCCCCCCAATATCTCCCACCCCTGCAGCCGAGGGGGGTTTTG
>VXBW01004079.1:1403-25426 GCA_013400375.1 Thinocorus orbignyianus | reverse complement strand
CCTGGAGAAGAGAAGGCTCTGGGGAGACCTTGGAGCAGCCTTCCAGGATCTGAAGGGAGCTCCAGGAGAGCTGGGGAGGGACTCTTGGTCAGGAAGTCTGGTGACAGGACGAGGGGGAATGGTTTTAAATTGGAAGAGGGGAGATTTAGATTAGATCTTAGGAAGAAACTCTTTCCTGTGAGGGTGGTGAGGCACTGGAACAGGTTGCCCAGGGAAGCTATGGCTGCCCCATCCCTGGAAGTGTTTAAGGCCAGGCTGGATGGGGCCTGGAGCAACCTGCTGTANGAGAGCCCCCTCCTCTGGGTTGGCACCCCAACTGGGTCTGGGATTTAAAATCTGAGCTGCTGTAGGATCCATCCTGGCGATGCCGTGGGGCTGAGCAGGGGGGATTCAGGGAGGATGAAGCTTTGGGGGTGGANAGATCCCTTCCAGCTCTGACCATTCTATGATTCTACGATTTGGGGAGCCCCTGGAGGCTCCCTGAAGCGGGGGCAGGCACTGGCTGTGTGGGGGAGGGAGGCACCTTGCCAGGAGGAAGGCTGGAGCGCGACCCGGTTAATCACTTGCGTTATTGATAACGAGCTGCTTGGGGCTTTCGGGAGGAATTTCTGGGTGTTTGATCCCGTGCCAGGGCTCGGCTCCGGCCATTGTTGCGGTGCTGGATCCTCGCGGCCGCCCGGGCGGTGTTTGGGTTGGCCCAAAAGCTGTTTTAACAGCTGCCTGCGCTGACTGAGCAGCCCCTGCTGTTAACTCTTGGGAGCCGGGCACCGATGATCCGGGCATCTCCGGGAGGATCCGTGGGGCGGCGGGGTATGGGGCAGGGTGGCATCTCCAGGAGCATCCGTGGGGGGACAGGGTGGCATTTCTGTGAGCATCCATGGGGCGACGGGGTAGCATCTCCAGGAGCATCTGTGGGGTTGTAGGGTATGGGGGAGTGTGGCATCTCTCTCTGGGAGCATCTGTGGGGTGTCAAGGTAGCATCTCTGTGAGTATCCATGGGGTGGCAGGGTGGCATCTTCAGGAGCATCCATAGGGTGGCAAGGTGGCATCTCTGTGAGCATCCATGGGGTGACAGGGTGTGGGGCAAGGTGGCGTCTCCGGGAACATCTGTCGGGGGACAGGGTGGCATCTCCGGGAGCATCTGTGGGGTGGTAGGGTATGGGGCAGGGTGGCATCTCCAGGAGCATCCGTGGGGGGACAGGGTGGCATTTCTGTGAGCATCCATGGGGCGACGGGGTAGCATCTCCAGGAGCATCTGTGGGGTTGTAGGGTATGGGGGAGTGTGGCATCTCTCTCTGGGAGCATCTGTGGGGTGTCAAGGTAGCATCTCTGTGAGTATCCATGGGGTGGCAGGGTGGCATCTTCAGGAGCATCCATAGGGTGGCAAGGTGGCATCTCTGTGAGCATCCATGGGGTGACAGGGTGTGGGGCAAGGTGGCGTCTCCGGGAACATCTGTCGGGGGACAGGGTGGCATCTCCGGGAGCATCTGTGGGGTGGTAGGGTATGGGGCAGGGTGGCATCTCTCTCTGGGAGCATCCATGGGGTGTCAAGGTGGCACCTCCAGGAGCATCCGTAGGGTGGCAAGGTGACATCTCTGGGATCATCCGTGGGCTGGCAAGGTGGCATCTCTGTGAGCATCCGTGGAGTGGCAGGGTGTGGGACAGGGTGGCATCTCCGGGAGCATCTGTGTGGGGCAAGGTGGCGTCTCCGGGAGCATCTGTAGGATGGCAGGGTGTGGGACAGGGTGGCATCTCTCTCTGGGAGCGTCCGTGGGGTGTCAAGGTGACATCTCCAGGAGCGTCCATGGGGTGACAGGGCACGGGGCAGGGTGACACCTTCCAGCTCACCCCGAACACATACTGGGGTTATCACTGGTGGAAAAAACATTATTCCCAGTTCGTGGGGATGTTGCAGTGAAGAATGGTTTGACAGCACCAGCTCCCGCACAACGTGGTGGAGCTGGGGGGTATAAACGGTCCCAGGTGGTGTGAAGATGGTGACAGGAGCCTGGACGGCTCCAGTCTGGGATGTGGGGAAGGATCTGGATGGTGCTGGGATCAGAGGGAGCATCCCTCTTGACTAAACCCTGGCTGCCTGGGGCTCTGTGTGTGTGCTGAGGTTCTTCCTGGAGAAGACACCCCCAAATAAGCACCGAGAGCAGAAAGCCATTGCAAGGGACTGGACTCTTAAATGGATTAATTTTTTTTTTCCATGATCTGGCCTCTTGGGAGAGCAGTGGCTCATCCTGGCCGTGTTGTTTGGAAGCCAGGGAATTCCAGGCTGGTGGGAAGCTGCTGGGGCTGGTTCCTGCCACTCAGTCCCGGGATGGGGAAGGGGACCCTGAGGGGTGCAGGGGATGGGACCGTGTCCCTTTAGTTGGGTACAGGGTGTGTGTGATGGTGCTTCTGTTGCATCTCTTGGGAATTCCCACTTCAAGAGGAACTGTGGTCACTGGAGGGGACTGGGAGGGGGATGCACGGGGCTGGGGGGGACTGGGAAGGGGATGTGCTGCTGCTGGGAAACCTCATCCATTCCCCGGGAGGTTGCTGGGTGTTCTAACTGTTGGTTTTATTATTTCTTCCTTTTTTTTTTTTCCCCTTCTCTTTTGTTTTTTGCAGACAGAAATTGCTAAAAGGCTGAACACTATTTTAGCTCAGATCATGCCTTTTCTGTCACAAGAGGTAAGGACTTTTTTACACCCCAGATTGGGGATGCTGTTTCTCTGGGGATGGAGGGGGAATTCCCTCAAGAAGGAAACTTCTCAGGGTGTCCCACAGGGGAGCATGGACCTATTCCCCCCCGAAACCCCATATTTTGGGGGTATGGGGCTGAGAAATGGGGCTCAGATCCTGCATATGCTTTGGGGTGGGGGTGAACTGAACCTTTTTGGGGGGGTCTGTGCTGAGCTTGTGGAGCAAAAAGGGCTGCACCCCACGGAGCAGGGACTGCTGCTCTCCTGGGCAAAATATAAGCCAAAAAAAAAGGGGTGCCCAGCCCTGGGGGTGGGGGATTCATACCTTGGCTCGGTGTCCCCCTGACCTGACTGTGCCCCTCTTGTCCCCGCAGCACCAACAGCAGGTGGCACAGGCTGTTGAACGTGCCAAGCAAGTGACAATGACGGAGTTGAATGCTATCATCGGGGTACGTGGACTTCCCAATCTGCCTCTCACCGTGTGTATACCCCTTTTATTCCTATCATTTACCATAACCAGAGGCAATCCTGGGCTCAGGGTGGGCTTAACAAGGGCAGCTCCCGCACCCCAGTTGTCCCACAGCTCCCCAAAAAACCACCCAAATCGCCCCAATCTGGCATCCAGTGAGTCAGGGGGTGGGTGGCAGCGTCAGGACAGCCCAGTCCCCACCTCCCCAGGTGCTGATGTAGCACTGGGAGCCTCCGCTGGCCAAATTGGATGCTCTCCGTGGGTCTGGGGAGTTTTTGGGGTGCCTGGCAGCCCTCTCAGCCCCACCCTGAGCCCAGGGGTGTCTCTGTGTGTGCTGTTGATGTGAAATGTGCTGTAAAACTTGACGGAGTTGTTGTTCCATGCATTGACTTTTACCCGCTCCCGTCCTACCAGGCTCTTGCTTTCTCTCTCTCTCTCTCTCTCTCTTTCTCTCTGGCAGATCTCGGGTGGTTTTAAAGACTTAACAGGTTGTTTTATATTATTGTTTCTTTCATTGATATAAATCTCAGCCCTGCAGCACAACCTGCTCTCTCCTGGAGCTCCCTTAGACATCGGCGTCCCCAACCAGTGTCTTGGGGAGGTGGCTCCAAGAGCTCCTCGGGGTTTTGGTGGCTGTTTTGTAAAGAAACACTGATATTTATTTTTTTTTTCAATTTTTTTGTGTAACTATTTGCACTTCTTTCTTAAGCTACCAGGATCTTCGTGATTCTCTGCCTTTGCCTTGCTTTGATATCTACATTTTCCTGGTTTTGTGGGTAGTGCTGGGTGTAGGGATGTGCTCTGGGCTCCCACAGCCCTTGGATGAGGGGGAAAAAACCTGGGATGCAGCCGGATCCCTACTGATGGGGCTTGTGTGGTGGTGACACTTGGGAAGTAGGTTGGGGTGGGGGGCATGGGACTCTGTCGTGGGGTGGCTGGTGGCAGCAGGAGCTGGGAGGTGACAGGAGCATCCCTGGCAGTGGCAGCGAGGGAGACGCTTGGCTTTGATGAGCTGCTTTAAGTCACAGCCAGGAGCCCAGGCAGCTGGAGGCAGATATTGGAATTCAATTAAGGTAAATGAGCGGGGCCTGTGACCCCCATTTTCAAGGTAATTGCTTCCTGGGATCAGAGAGAGAGAGAGAGAGGAGAGTGGAGAGTGTGTCATCCTGTCATTAAGCAGCCAGGCATTTAATCGCTTTGCCTGACGAACTTTCAGGAGGCAGGAGTTATGGGCGGCTGGGGGAGAGCAGCGTTCTCCCTCCTCCATCCATCCGTCCGTCTGTCCTCCCTCTGGGGAGGGTGCCAGGGTGGGGGAGCAATGCCCTGTGCTTTGGATGAAGGAGGGAGGGCAGAGCTCCTCCTGGAGATGTGTTTTGGGCAGATTTTGAGCTATTTTGGGTCACGGTCCCAGCTGCTCGGTGGCTGTTGCACCTGCCCTGGTGTCCCCCTACCACCCTGGGACATGAAAACAAGGGGAATTTGGGGTTTTGGTGTGTTTGGGGTTTTTCTTCTGTTGATCCCATGGGACGGCAGAGCCACCCACCGTGTTGGTGTCCACCAGTGTGGGGGTGTGTGTGGGTGGGTGGCTCTGCTGTCCCCTGGAGTGAGAGAAGGCAACCAAATAATTACAACCTTCTTTTATTTTTTTTTTTTCTCTTGCCCCTTTTGAGGTCAAGAACTGTTAATTTTATGCATCTAGGCCATTGTCTCACAGTTCCTCTGCTTCAGGCTTGTGTGAAATTGAGCCCTTGATTTGGTTATAGCTCTGGAAATGATTAGACTACTTTACTAAATTTAACGCAAGTGGTGAACTTAAGTGGTGAACCATTAAATCGGTTAACAAAGGCATGAAGCATGATGTACATAATCCAATTAAAAACACTCTACATACGAGATATTCCTCGCCAGCCTTTCTCCTAGATGGTAACCTCCTTCATATCTCACCCATATTTGTCTGGCACACGCCGAGGGGGCTCCAGAAGGAGAACATCTTCCCCGGGGGCTGCTTGGTTACCACCAGCTCCTCTCGCCTGGCCAGCACCTAGGTGACACCCATGTCCTTGCTGTCACCTGGGTGGGATGGATTTGCAGTGCCTTTGCCTTTGTGGGCATCACATCCCGGGATTTGCAGGGAAACGAGCCCAGTTTGGGGTCCCACCAGCAGATGGGAAGACCCCAGTGCAGCCTCTTGAGGTGTGGGGGGGTCTGAGCTCACCCTTCAGCTTGAGGAGGGTTCCCACATCCTCCTCGCGTGTACCCCACCTTGGGCACAGCTTTGTGGGGCAGGACCCTGATCCTGCTTGGAGGTGAGGGGTGTTTTTGTGAGATGTTGGATGCAGGAGCATCTGTGATGCTTACACCTCCTGTCAGATGAGGATGCAGGAGCAGTGGACGGTTTTTTGGGGTGGTGAAAGTGGCCAGAGGGCTCCTGCAGCCCGCCCTCCCCTGGGTTGTTTGCAACAAGCTTCTGTGTAATGTATTTTTTTATTATTATTGTTTTTTTTAAAAAACAACCTTTTTCATGAATGGGAAGGAGGGGCAGAGGAGGGAAGGTGGCTTTTTCAGCAGAGAAGATGCCAAGCGAGTGGTGTTGCTGAGTCTCCACTGCATCCCTCTGCGCCGTGGAGTCTCCGGGTGGGTTTTATCCCCCTTCCATGGAGTCTCCAGACCCTGATCCCGGAGCCCTGGTCCAGGAGGGATGTGCATCGACTGTTCCCCGGGCTGTCACCCACAAAGAGCAGAGTGATGCAGCGGGGAAGGATGGTGAGAGGTGGCCACGGAGCTACGAACAGAACCTGGGCATCCTCCAACGTCCATGTGGGCACCTTGGGTGGCAGCAGGAGTGTGTGTTGGGTTTATCAGCTCATCATCATCATCATCATTATCTTGCCACGGGAGCGACCTGGCCAGGGACATGACTTCCTTCCAGCGGTGCCGGGATAGGGGTCTTGCAGTCCCCAGCTGTCATCTCCACCACCCCACGGAGCTGTGGACCTGATGCTGGATGATGGATGGTTGAGACTTGGAGCTGCCCGGCGGAGGAGGCTTTCCAGCTGGATTCTGCTCACCGGTTCCTGCCTGCCAGAGGGGAGAAAAACACCTTTAAAAGTGGGATATTTTCTTGGTGTTTATTTCCACCCCCCCTGCACTGGAGCGGGGGGAATGAGACCCCATGGGGATGGTCCTCTGCATCTCACCGAGCCCTTGGATGGATATATTTTTGGGAAAAATAAAAGTGTGGGGGGAAGAAACCAGTTGTTTTCTGCTTCGGTGGAGGGTGAGGCTCGAGGTGGTGATTCTTCCTCCCTCCCCTGCTCATCCCAGCTGGATGCTGCTGCAGATGCTTGTGCTGGAGCTCCGTGGTCTCCTGGGTCTCATGCCGAGGCTGGGACCCCCATGGCTGGACCTGGAGTGCTGCTGCATGGACCTGGGATGTCCACAAAGCCCTGTCTGCCCTTCCCGAGGGATCCTGCTGCTGCGGATGGGTGGGAAGCTCCGAGGAGGAGCGTTATTCAGTGCCCACCGTGGAAGTTGGGAGATTTGCTGAGGATAAAGCATTGCATCTCTGCATCCCAGCCCTGTGGTGATGGGAACCACTAGAGAACTTGCAGGAGGGGAGTGTATCGTGCTGGAAAACCCATCAGGGGCTGGCTGTTCTTCACAGTGGTGCTCTGGTGGAATGACCAGCCCTTCTTCTCACTTAAATGGCTGGAAATGGTGCGAGACTGGGATTGTGAAGAGCATCATTGGTTTCAACGAGGAGCTGGGGCTCTGTTCCTCTTGCTCCGGTGTCGGGAGGGATTGATTATTTGTGTGATGAGGAGGCAGGGACTGTGCTCCATGCTGGCAAGGGACATGCCAGCACCATCCAGCAGAGCCACCAGGGCTGGGGACATCCCCCTGTGAGCCCTGGTGCTCCCCTCGCCCTGCCAGCCAGCTCTCCTGGCACTAGTTTGAGGACCCTTCCTCAACTGGGGGGTTCTGAGGATGCTCCCCCTCCTCTGCCCTGTGGATGCAGCAGCTCAGCAGAAGCCAGAAGAAGCTCCTGCTTTTGGAGGACGTGGTGATTTATGCTTTTCCTATCAGAGACCTGATTGCCTTCTCTGTTTGGCTCCTGCCACAGCTGAGACTTCGGCGCTGCCCAGAAGAAGACAATGAGTCTCCTCCACCTGAAACTGCTGCTGCTGCCCTTCAGATCTGACCCCCCCCAACCCCAACTTGTGTCCTGCTGGGGCCGGGGGGGAAATTCCCCATCCCCCCCACCTTGCAAAAAGGCTTAGAAACTGGTGCTGGGTCGCCCACCTGCTCCCCTGTGACCTGAGGCTTCTCGGTCCCGTGGTGCTTGTTGGCATGTGACAAGTCACCCCCCCCTTTTCCTGCTACCTCCCAAAATACGTCCTTCAGCAGGGAGGTGGGTGGAAGCTGGGCTTCCCCTGGAAATGCAACCACAGTTGGGATTTTTTTTTGCCAAAAAGCTGTTTTCTGAAGAGCTCCAGCTTGGCTCCTGTGGGTGCTGGCAGGGTGCACCCAGGAGGATGGGTTTGGGGGGTACAAGGTGTCCCCAACCTCACTGGGGGTCTGTGTGGGCAGCCTTGCGGAGCCCTTTGCTGCACAGTGGGCATTTTGGGGGGGCTGCAGGTATGGGGGGGTACCAGCCGTGGTCCAGGGCAGGAGGAGAACTTCTGAAGTGCACCCTGTGAGCACACACCTTGAGTTAAACCTGTGCTCAGTGCTTTCCTGCTGTGTTTGGTGAGCTCTGCTGTGGTTGTGTGTCCCCCCCATCCCTGGACCCTGTTGGGAGGCACCTGGGTGCTTCCCCTTGCAGCTCTGGGGATGATGTGCTGACCTCAAGTTGCACCAGGGGAGGTTTAGGATGGGTATTGGGAAAGATTTCTTCATGGAAAGAGTTGTGAAGCCTTGGAAGAGGCTGCCCAGGGCGGTGGTGGAGTCACCAGTCCTGGAAGAGTTTCAAAGCCGGGCAGATGTGGTGCTGAGGGACACGGGTCAGTGGTGGGTTTGTCAGTGGTGAGTTGATGGTTGGACTGGATGATCTGAAAGGTCCCCTCCAACCTGGGTAATTCCATGATTCTATTCTATGAAGGATGCTGAAGGAACATCAAAGCCAGGCAAGGGCTGGTTGAGCCACAGGTTGGAAACTGACTCCATGATCTGAAAGGCCCCTTTGAGCCCAGATAATTCTATGATTGTTCTTCCTTGATAGAAACATAGGGTCCCTCATACTCAGGAGGTGTTTTTGGGGTGTCCCTGCTGAGCTTTGAGCTGAGCCGTGATGTGGCAGCCCCCTCCTCTCTCCCCAGCTGGGGGTGAGCCCTGCTGACCCCTGTGGGAAGGGTTCCCTCTGCACAGGGGGGTGGGATGGAGGTACACCCACTTGTCGTGCTGTGGGACCCTCCCTGTGAGGATGCTGCCTGGTCTGGTGGCCGCTTCTGCCATGCTTGGTGGCACTGGGGAGGGAGAAAACCTAACCTGAGCTGGGATGAGGGGTATATGGGGTGCCTCTGCTGCAGCTCCAGTGTGCCCCCCAGCCTGTGGTTCCCACTGGAAGTCAGTTGCCCAAATGGAACTCTCACTGGTGGCTAATTGGGTGCTGCTCGGGGTGGCCAAGGGTGGGAAACAGGAGTGCCAGCTGAGCTGCTGGTGTCCCTTGGGTGGAGAAGCCACTGGAATAGTGGCCTGGGGCTTCTGGAAGTGCCACCAGCGGGAGCAGCCTGCTGACTGATAGCCCGCAGCTGGGATTTCAGCTTGTTTTTGAGTTTGTAGTTGAAATAGAAAAATGGGGTGAGGAATGAGTTTGGGTTTTTTTCCTTCTTCTGATGCCTGGCCCCGCTGTGCTTCTGGCTTGGCCATCCCCATCCTGGTGCAGGGGATAACTGGGTGCTGTCAGAGGGTGACAGGGGTGGCAGAGGGACAGGATGGGACATACCCACCCTGTGGGCAGTTTTCCTCTCACCCTTGGGTTCCTTAAAGCTGGTTCTGAGCAAATAAGCCAGGATTTCCTTTCTGAGGTGGCCTCTGAGGATCCTGACGTTGGAGTTTTCTTTCCCTGCTGGGTTTCAGCAGCTGGTGCTCCCTCCAGCCAGAGCTGCTGCGGGGTCCTGGGTGCTATTTCTTGATTTCTTTTCCTGCTTTATATCTCCTGGAAAGCCAAACCATCCGGGTCTGCAGCACTGATGTGAATCACCTTGAATTAAGGGTGATGGCCCGGGTGGGTGTGTCCCACGCAGCCACTCGATGCCACCTGGCCTTGCTGGGGGTGGCCACGATGGGGACTGTCCTCGGGGGGCCCTGCATGGGCACCCTCCATCCCTCCTGCTAACGGGGCTTCTCCTTCCAGGCAGCCGCGCGGGGCAGCGTCTCCTGGCTGGGCATCCTCCTTCCCAGTGCTGCTCCGTGCCTCCACATCCCCCTTCCCCTCACGGCTCCCGCTGCCCCCTCCCCACCTCACTGGTGGTCTCATTGCAGCAGCAGCAACTCCAGGCCCAGCACCTCTCCCACGCTGCCCACGGGCCCCCCGTCCAGCTGCCACCACATCCCTCGGGTCTCCAGCCGCCGGGAATCCCGCCTGTCACCGGCAGCAGCTCGGGGCTGCTGGCTCTTGGCGCCCTGGGCAGCCAGGCACACCTTGCCGTCAAGGATGAGAAGAACCATCACGACCTGGACCACAGAGGTGAGAATGAGGGGTCTGGGTGGATGTGGGTTCCTCCGGGGATGCAGCAAGGAACAAACCCCCCCGGTGCTGGAAACGCCCTGGTCCAGACGTGGTTTCCACTGCATCGTTCCTCGGGAGAGCAGGATGCAAGGGATGGGCTGCCGCTTTGAGGGATGCGGCTTCCAAGAGGTGGGATGCAGTTTTTAGGGATGCAGCTTCCCCTAAATAATGCTCAAGGTCCGAGGGCTGGGATGTGACTTCTAGGGATGCAGCTTCTCCTGGATGATGTTCAAGGTCTGAGGTATGGGATGCACTTTTTAGGGATCCAGCTTCCCCTAAATGATGCTTAATGTCCAAGGGATGGGATGTGGCTTTTATGGATGCAGCTTTCCCTAAATGTGGTGCTCAGGGTCCGAGGGATGGGATGCAGTTTTTAGGGATGCAACTTCCCTTAAATATGATGCTCAAGGTCTGAGGGGTGGGCTGCTGCTTTGAGGAATGCAGGTTCCCCTAAATGATGCTTAAGGTCCAAGGGATGGGATGTGGCTTTTAGGGAAGCAGCTTCCCTTAAATATGATGCTTAGGGTCCGAGGGATGGGATGCAGTTTTTAGGGATGCAACTTTCCCTAAATATGATGCTCCAGCTCCTTAAATCAGCCTGGGAGGCCGCGGGAGGTGGTGCTGCTACTGGAGGATATTCCCAGCAGCAGCTTCCAGGTCATCCTAAAGCTTTCCCTCCTTTCTTGTTTGCTGGAGTCGGGATGTTCAAGGATGGTGGGGTCTCTGGGAGGTGGCGGGGGAGGGCACCTGCCTCCAGACTGCTCCTTGCTTTGCTTATCAAGAAGTGACACCAGCAGATTGACCTTGGTGGGGGGATTTGCTCGCTGCCCCCCGAGTTCGCAGCCTGCTTTGAGTCCTCACAGGCTTTGGTGGAGTCTTGCTGCAGATCCTTCATCCCCAGGCAGCAGGGCCTTAACGGTGAAGCAGCCTTTCCTCCTCTTCATCCTCCTCCTCTCCATCACTCTTTATGGAAACCCGCAATATTCACTAAAACACTTCCTGGATTTTTTTTTCTTTCTTAGCGATAACACAATTTTTTTTAGAAGGGAGGAAAAAATGATGCTAGAGCTTGGTTGCAAAGCACCAGCGTTGGGGGTTGTCCTCTCCAGTCCCCCAGCCCCTTAACATGTGGAGGTCTGAGATCTTCCCGTTTGCAGGGCAGTTACCAGCAGCCTCCAAGGGCTGTTGGGCTCTGGGGTGGTTTCCCTCCCTGTGAAGAAGAAAAAAAACTATTGATAGCCAATATGTGATTATAGTTGGGGTTTTGTGTGGGTTCAAACAAACCAGAAGATCCCAGGAAGAACCAGGGGCTGTTTTTCTTCAAATTTCTGGCCAAGCCTTGTCATGCTGGCGCGGCTGAGGGACCTTCTTCCGGGGCTGTGACTTTGGGTCTGAGCGCCTTTGGCCGGTGTCATTCATCCCCTTTGTGTTTGGGGACGGTTCCCCTTTTCCTCGCTGTGTTTTGCCAAATAAATCATGTTGGGCACAAAGAAGGAGGCAGGAGGCAGCGGGAGCTGGAGGGATGGGGAGTTTAAAGCAAAGCCAAAGAGAGCCTGGATAAGGTTTTGAGTTGAGGCAGGAGCTGTGCGAGGAGGAGCTTTTAGGTTTATTTTCTCTGTTTTAAGACCTTGCTCTAACTTGCTTTATTTATGTCTTCTCTTTATTTGGCTGCGACCTCGTTTCTGACACCAACTTCTTCTAAAAGAGCGAGACTCAAGTGCAGTAAGTCCCTTTACCTCCTGTTTTTTCCCCCTTGGGTTTCTGGTGGCTGCGTCTTTTTGTTTTATCTATTGTCTGAAAACCCTGATTCCTGGGCGTGAGCTCCAGGGATGCCTTTTTAGTGGAAAAAAATCCAACAAAAAGCAAGGAAAAAGCCCCCCACCCTGGCTGGAAGGGCTGTCGGGAGGACAGGGGAGCCTCCTCCTCCGGGCCGGTTATGAGATTTGGCTTAAATCTTTTTTTGATTGAGCTTGGAGATTGGGTTTCAATTGCCTAAGCCCCCATGAATGAGCCCCGTCAAGTCTGCGCTGCTAAAAAAGAAAAAAGAAAAAAAAAAAAGAAAGAAAAAAAAATCCTTTTGGCGCTTAGAAAAGGCTATTTTATTCCTGATCACTCTTCTATTATCTTGGGTCATCTAATCTGTCGGGATGGGTTTGGGGCTATTACGCCGTGTTAAGTAGGACTTGGAAGGTCAAGCAGTTAACTAACCAGCTAAATAACTGTGGTGGAGGGGCAGCCCTCACCTCCAGCCCCGCTGCTGGCTTTTAATTCCTGTCCCTGACACCTCCTCCTTCATAGCAACCCTTCGGGTCTTGGGTTTTGCCTGGATGCAGCACCCAAAGAGGGATGGAGAAGGCAGGGGATGTATTTTTTTAGGGTGGGGAAAGGCTGGTAGGAGCCTTATGGATGGTTGCCCACCCTCTGGAGGAGGTGGGGAGGAGCAGGGGGGGCTCAGCCCCATGCCCCCCACCCCGGGGAACACACAATGCTGCTGTCTGAGGGAAAAAAACTGGCAGGAACAAAGCCCGGCTGAGCCACGGCTTTGCAGCGATTTCCTGCCATCCCCGAGCCCACAAATGAGCCTTTTGAGAGGCTGAAGGGGGCCCAGATGGGAAGAAAAATGCCATTTAAAGGGGTTGGGGAGAGGGGGGGGGAATTTGGGCATCATTAACCCGCTCCCTTGGCGAGGAGGGGGGTGGGCATCAGGGATGGGGAAGGCTCCACCATCTATAAAATAAACTAAAAAAAGAGGATGGTGGGGGTATTCCCCACGGAGGTTTTAGTGCTGGGTGATAATCAGAGTTAGTCATTCATATTTTCCTAGCCTTGGTGGTGCAATAAAAAAAAAGAAATATAAAAATATTTAGTTCCCTGGCGGCGGGCCAGCGGCGGGGCTGAATGGATCGATGCCTCTAAATGCTTGACATGATTCCCTGGTAGCTGCGAGGTTTTTTCAGCATGACTGCCTGAGAAGAAAGGACCCCGGTGTTATCCAAAGCCGCTTATTGGGTACCGAGGAGAAACATGAACTGCTTTAGTTTCTCCCCTTTTCAGCTGGGGGAAAAGAAAAGGCGGGCGGAGGAGCTGGGGAGGGTTTCTGCTTAGCAGGGGTGACAGCTCCGCACCGAGGGACGTGGAAGGAGGGGGATTTTTTTTTTTTTTGCTTCCCAGAAATTAATTGCAGGTCGTCTGCACGGGGCCGTCTCCATCCCTGCAGCTCCGGAGGAGGGGGTTTGAGCTGCCATTTTTCCTTCCCAGCCCAATCCCGGCATGCAAGGGGGCTTTCCTGGGGATGCCGATGGCTTTCCTGGGAATGCCAGTGTCTCCTGGGCTTTTACTGATGGAAGGGAGCATGGAAATGTCTCCAAGCAGAGCCTTTCCCAGCCATGTGGATTTTTTTCCAAGTGTTTTTTTGGATGCCCTTCAGCTTGGCCAGGGCTGGGATGAAGCGGTTCCTTTGCTTCCCAAACGAATCCCCTCATCCCTGGGGATGAGATCTTGGCTCTACTGATGCTGGAGGAAGCTCTTGTGGGTACCAGCCCCTGTGCCAAGCCCTTCCTCTGCCCAGGGATGAAGCTCTGGTGCTTCCCGTGGGGGTCAGAGGATGATGAGGATGGGGCTGATGCTCCCCATGGAGGGTCAGAGGATGATGAGGATGGGGCTCATGCTCCCCATGGAGGGTCAGAGGATGATGAGGATGGGGCTGATGCTCCCCATGGAGGGTGAGAGGATGAGGGGGATGGTGCTGGTGCTCCCCGTGGGAGTCAGAGGATGATGAGGATGGGGCTGGTGCTCCCCATGGAGGGTCAGAGGATGGTGGGGATGGGGCTGGTGCTCCCCATGGAGGCTCAGAGGATGATGGGGATGGGGCTGGTGCTCCCCGTGGAGGCTCAGAGGATGATGAGGGTGGGGCTGGTGCTCCCCATGGAGGGTCAGAGGATGATGGGGATGGGGCTGGTGCTCCCCATGGAGGGTCAGAAGATGATGAGGATGGGGCTGGTGTTCCCTTTGATGACTCAGAGGATGGAGATGGTGCTGGATTAGGGGAGCCCAGCTCTTTCCCTCTCTGCAGGACTGGATTTTGGGCCCGGTGTTGGCAGGAGGGGCTGTTTGCGGTACCTTCTAAGCTGCCTGCTCGTGAAATCCCGTTTCCTTTGTTTCCAACTTTTAAAAAGCTTCCCTCTCTTCCTGCAGAATAATTCCGTTTCGCCCTCAGAAAGCCTGAGAGCCAGTGAGAAGCACCGGAGCTCCACGGATTACAGCATCGACTCCAAGAAGCGGAAAGCGGAGGAGAAGGACAGCATGAGCCGATATGTGAGTGACGGGGACATCCTGGGGACAGGGTGGCATGAGGCACAGGGTGTGTGGCATGAATTCGGGCAGGACTTTGGGTGGGAGAGACCGGGGTTTGGGTAATATTTTCCTAAAGGTGGTGTGGGTGACCTATGTCCTGCTGCTGGGAGAAGGTTGGAAGTTGAGTTGGCTGAGGGGAGACCTCCTTGCCCTCTACAGCTCCCTGAAAGGAGGGTGTAGAGAGGTGGGTGGTGGCATCTTCTCCCAGGGGAATGATGACAGGACCAGAGGAAATGGTTTGAAGTTGGGATAGGGGAGGTTTAGATGAGATGTTAGGAAGAAGGACTTTACTGAGAGGTGGTCAGGCACTGGAATAGCCTGCCCAAGGAGGTGGTGGAGTCACCATCCCTGGAGGTATTTCAGAAACCTGTAGATGTGGCACTTGAGGGCATGCTCCAGTGGCCGTGGTTGTTGGGTTGGGTGATGTGTTTTGTGGGGTTCAGGTTTTTGTGGGGTTTTATGTGTTTATTTCATTGTTTGTTGGTTTGGTGGGGTTTTTTTTGGTGTGTGTGTGGTTGGACTCAATCTCTGAGGTCCCTTCCAATCATGAAAACTGTGATTCTGTGGGGATGGGGGTCCAGCTCCCTGGAGGCAGATGGCGGGGAGCTCCTCATCACCCCATGGTTTGGCATCTTGCTGCAGGATGTAACTCGCTTTGCATTTCAGGACAGCGATGGTGACAAGAGCGATGACCTGGTGGTCGACGTCTCCAACGAGGTGAGCCCTGGAGGGGCCTTTTGGGAGGTCCCCCCTTCTCCCTGCGGCACAGGGTATGGGGGTTTTGGGGGGTGATGCCTTAGGGATCCCCCCAGTTCCTGCCGGAAAGAGGATCCAGAGGGAGCCCTCCCTGTTGTTCAGGGGGGCTGATGCTTTCTCCTGTCTCTCAGGACCCCGCCACCCCCCGGGTCAGCCCAGCCCACTCCCCTCCGGAGAATGGCATCGACAAAGCCCGTGGGCTGAAGAAGGGGGACGCACCCAACAGCCCGGCCTCGGTCGCCTCCTCCAGCAGCACTCCCTCCTCCAAGACTAAAGACCTGGGCCACGTATGTCCTTCTCTCTGCTGGGGTGGGGGGGTCAGATGCTGCTGATGCTGGGTCTGGGGGCTCATTGAGCTGGGACCATGGATACCAGTGGCTAAAGCTCATCCTTTCTGTTTTTTTTTTCCATCCCTTCTCCATCCAGAACGACAAATCCTCGACGCCTGGGCTCAAGTCAAACACTCCGACGCCGAGGAATGATGCTCCGACCCCAGGGACCAGCAGCACCCCAGGGCTGCGGCCCATGCCCGGCAAACCCACTGGCATGGACCCCCTGGGTGGGTACCGGTCCCCCAGTGCCACCTCGGGCTTCAGCCCGTGCCCTCCTCTGGGGGCACAGCAGCTTTGTAGGGTGGATTCAGGTTTATTGCGGACTTAATCCAGCTCAGGATGGGGGTGCTGGTTGCCATGGGGTTCCCTGTGCCAGGGATGGGGTGAGGAGGGAGGTCCAGCCATTGGATCTTCTCCTCTGGGGTAAGGGGGTTGGATGCTCAAACACTCCGATGCTGAGGAATGATGCTCCAACCCCAGAATTGCGGCTGATGCCTGGCAAACCGACTGGCATGGGCCCCCGGGTGGGTACTGGTCACCCAGTGCCACCTCAGGGCTGCTGTCCCCATCACAGCTCCAGCCCGTGCCCTCCACTGGAAGCCGACAGGCTTTGTTGGGGAGATTCAGGTTTATTTGGGACCTAATCCAGTTTGGGATGGGGTTGTTGGCTGCCATGGGGTTCCCCGTGCCAGGAGGGAGGTCCAACCATTGCATCTTCTCCCCTGGGGTGACGGGAGCTTGGATGCTGGTGGCTTCCGTCCCCTGACCATGTCCCTCACCCTCTGGCAGCCTCGGCCTTGCGGACGCCCATCTCCATCGCGGGCTCCTACGCGGCTCCCTTTGCCATGATGGGGCACCACGAGATGAACGGCTCGCTCACCAGCCCCGGTGCCTACGCGGGGCTCCACAACATCCCCCCGCAGATGAGTGCCGCGGCCGCCGCTGCCGCTGCCTACGGCCGGTCGCCCATGGTGAGCTTTGGAGCCGTACGTAGCATTTTTAGCTCCTTTTCTGGCTCGTGGTGGGGCGTGGGGAGGGTCTGGAGGGGTGCTGGGGGTGAGTTTGGGTTCTCTGTGTCAGCTGTGGAACTGGGGATCCTCACTGCTTTAGGTGATGAGAGGCCTGGAGCATCTCGCTGATGAGGAACAGCTGAGGGACTTGGGTTTTTAGTCTGGGGAAGAGAAGGCTGAGGGGAGATCTGATCAGCACCTAGAAATACTTCAAGGATGAGTGTTAGGAGGATGGGGACAGACCTTTTCCAGTGGTGCCCAGTGACAGGATAAGAGGGGATGGGCACAAACTTGCCTATAAGAAGTTCCATCTCAACATGAGGAGGAGCTTCTTGACTTTGAGGGTGGCAGAGCCCTGGAAGGGGTTCCCCAGAGAGGTGGTGGAGCCTCCATCTCTGGAGACATTCCAACCCCATCTGGACACATTCCTGTGGGACCTTCTTTGGCAGGTGGTTGGACTAAATGATCTCCAGAGGTCCCTTCCAACCCAATAGCATCCTGTGATTTTGAATTGGGTGCTGTCAGAGGGTGCTGGGTGTGAAGGTGCCTCCCCGTGGGGTGATGTGCCACCACGTTGGGGTTGTACCTACTGTGCAGCCTTTATTCTCACTAAACATTCAATTAAATATTTTAAGACAAAATACAGGCAAATCAAGAAGCAAAACCCTGCTGTTCATGCACTGTTCCTGGGGTGCTGGCTTGGCTGCTCCTGTCCCTCAGGGCTTGGGAACAGCATGGGGAGGATGAGAGTGGTCTGCAGGGACCACCGTGGGACAGAAACCTTTGTGCTGATTCCCAAGTCCTTCCCCTTTCTTCCTGCGGGGGGGGAAATAATCTTTAGCTGTGGGGCAGCAAGGGAAAAGGGGGGACAGCCTGCTGGGTCTTGGGGATGTGTAGCTGGGGAGGTGTTTGTTGGTGCCCACCTCCTGCCCAGCCTCACCCACCTCTCTGTGTCTCTCGACAGGTTGGTTTTGACCCTCACCCACCCATGAGAGCCCCCGGTCTCCCCTCTAGCCTGGCATCCATCCCTGGAGGGAAGCCGTAAGTCTGTCTGTGTGCTGGGTGGAATGAGAAATGCCCGGGAAGGGGTTGGAGATGGGGGGGTTCACCCAGGGATGGGTCCAGAGAGCAATGCTGGCCTCTGCCCCAGCAGGTTGCAGCCAGGTGGTGATGCCACCCCCAGTGCCACCTCCCCTTAGTGATGGTTTTGCAGTCTCTGGGGCTGACCCCGACTCAATCCCGGTTTCTCCTTCCCTGACAGAGCCTACTCCTTCCACGTCAGCGCCGACGGGCAGATGCAGCCTGTCCCCTTCCCCCACGATGCCCTGGCGGGTCCCGGCATCCCCCGGCACGCTCGGCAGATCAACACGCTGAGCCACGGCGAGGTGGTGTGCGCCGTCACCATCAGCAACCCCACCAGGCATGTCTACACTGGGGGCAAGGGCTGCGTGAAGATCTGGGACATCAGCCAGCCCGGCAGCAAGAGCCCCATTTCCCAGCTGGATTGCCTGGTAAGGGGGCTGGGGAGGAGCCTCAAGCCACAGCGGGTTGCTTCTGGTCCCTAAATGTGTCCTGTCCTCCCTGCCCCAAGATTTTCCCCATCTTTCATGTAGATCATTGTGTCCCCCCCAATAACTAGTTCCTCGTGGTCCCCAAGTATGTCCTGTCCTCCCCATCTTTGATGTAGATCATTCTGTCTGCCCAGTAACCAGGTTGCTCCTGGTCCCCAGGTGTGTCTCATCCCCCCCAATAACCAAGTTGCTCCTGGTCCCCAAGCATGTCCTGTCCTCCTGACCCCAAGATTTCCCCCATCTTTGTTATAGATCATTCTGTCCCCCCAATATCCAGGTTGTTCCTGGTCCCCAAGTGTGTCCTGTCCTCCCCATCTTTGATGTAGATCATTCTGTCTGCCCAGTAACCAGGTTGCTCCTGGTCCCCAAGCGTGTCCCGTTCCCTCCACCCCATGATCACCCCCATCTTTGATGTAGATCATTGTGTGTGTCCCCAATAACCTGTCTGTCCCCTCCAGAACAGGGACAACTACATCCGCTCCTGCAAGCTGCTCCCCGATGGCCGCACGCTGATCGTGGGGGGTGAGGCCAGCACCCTCACCATCTGGGACCTGGCGTCCCCCACGCCCCGCATCAAGGCCGAGCTGACCTCCTCCGCCCCCGCCTGCTACGCCCTGGCCATCAGCCCCGATGCCAAAGTCTGCTTCTCCTGCTGCAGCGACGGCAACATCGCCGTCTGGGACCTCCACAACCAGACGCTTGTCAGGTCAGCCGGGGATGGGACCACCCGGGGTTGTTCTCCATAATCAAGGTCTTCTCTGGCCATTTTTTGGGGTGAAGTCCTTGGGGACGGTGAGGAGAAGGTTGTCTCGTGATGGTTGGTCCGTAAGCGAGCTCAGCGGGCTGGGACACCTCAGCAAAGGGTGTTCTCTACATAGATTAGACCAGAGAATCTGTGATTGCCCCATCCCTGGAGGGGTTCAAGACCAGGTTGTTTGGGGCTTGGAGCAACCTGGTGTGGTGGGAGGTGTCCACCTGGGATGAGGTGGTCTTTAAGGTCCCTTCTAACTCTAACCATTCTATGATGTCCAAGTATGCTTTGAGCAGGGAAAACTTACAAGTAACTTGAAGCACCAGCTCCCTTGAAGCAACCTGCATGGTTTCAACTAGAATCACAGAATGGTTTGGGTTGGAAGGGACCTTCAAGAACATCTAGTTTTACCCCCTGCCCTGGGCACGGACACCTCCCACCAGCCCAGGTTGCTCCAAGCCCCATCCAGCCTGGCCTTGAACCCCTCCAGGGATGGGGCAGCCACAGCTTCTCTGGGCAGCCTGTTCCAGTGCCTCACCACCATCACACCAAAGAAGTGCTTCCCCAGATCTCATTTCCATCTCCCCTCTTCCAGCTTAAAACCATCGCTCCTCGTCCTACTGATGTTCCCCTCAAAGACTTACACTTATTTTTCTGTCGTTTGAAGGCAATTCCAGGGCCACACGGACGGTGCCAGCTGCATAGACATCTCGCACGATGGTACGAAGCTGTGGACGGGGGGGCTGGACAACACTGTGCGCTCCTGGGACCTGCGGGAAGGGCGGCAGCTCCAGCAACACGACTTCACCTCCCAGGTAAGCATGGGGTGGCCTCCTTGGGCAGGTCCTCTTGGAGAGAACCCCTGCAGGGGCTGCTCCAGATGCCTAGAATTGCCCCGGTGGCACCTCTTCAGGGTTTGGCAGCACCTTCTACCAGTGCCACATGGCTGGTGAAGCTGGAATTTGAGCCATCAGGGCTTAGAAAGACGTCTGCATGGCTGAGGTGTCCGCTGCGTCCCATCTGCTGGCCCCATGGCGTTGGTGGTGGGGGTTTTACCCACATGAATGCTCACCATGGTGGAGGTGGGCATCCAGAAGCCCTGCTACCACAGTTCCTAGCCCAGGAACGGGTGGTAGCCATGGCTTAGAACTTGTTTAGTCTTGCTGCCTTCCCTGTGGAGTTTTCATCTTCTGGAGGATGCCGGGAAGGTCCTTCTTGCCCAAAGGCAGAAGTGATGTCCATGGAAGAGGCTATGTTCTGGCCGGAGCAAACACCTTTTGCCACCTTCTGGCTCTTCTGTGCCCACATTTTGGGGGCCACTGGGTAATTTAGAAAGACCAGGCAGTGCCCTTCCCACCTTTTTGGGGTATTTCTCTTCCAAATCTCTGGCCTTGCTGTGGGCAAAGCCATCATCTTAGTTGTGGTCAATGGGAACCATCTCCAGTGCATCTCGTGATCAGCATCTCTCCCCCATGGGGAGTTGTTGGGGACGTGGAGCTGGTGGGTCCAGGTCCCCCCATAACCTGAGGACCCCTGTGTGTGTTTCTTGTCCCCGTGCCCCCACAGATCTTCTCCCTGGGGTACTGCCCGACGGGCGAGTGGCTGGCGGTGGGCATGGAGAGCAGCAACGTGGAGGTGCTGCACCACACCAAGCCCGACAAGTACCAGCTGCATCTCCATGAGAGCTGTGTCCTCTCCCTCAAGTTTGCCTACTGCGGTAAGAGAAACCCCCCCCATAGAACCCCAAATTCTTTGGGGATGGGGGGGACGGTGTGTGAGGGGCTGGGCACAGAGGTTTCCAGCAGGATCCGTCCCATGGATGGTGGAGATGAGGGTTAAACCCATGAAGGACCCTGCTCCTCTGCCCAACGTGGGTGGCATCTCGTGGGAGGTGGCCTCTCAGGAGAGGATCTGGGGCGAGCAGCTCTGGAAAACCTCTGGATTTTCCAATTTCTTGGGGAAAAAATATCACCTTTTTTTGTTTTTTTTGAGGGGGAGAGGTCTCTAGGCTATATTTTGGGGAGGGAAGGAGGTCTCTAGAGCTATTTTTCTGGGGGGGAGAAGAGAGGTCTCCAGGGCTGCTTCTTTTTTTTTGGGAGGCAAGGGAGGTCTCCAGGGTATTTTTTGGGGGGAGAAAGAGAGGTCTCCAGGGCTTTTCCTTGGGAGTCTAACTTTTTTCTGGGGAGGGAGAAAAGAACTCTCCAGGTTTTGTGGGGGCAGATAGCCAGGAGCCCCCAGGGGTCAGGGAGAAGCCAACCGTGGGGTCCGGTCAGTGGCTTCGGTGCTGGTGGCCATAGGGTGGGGGTCACCAGTAGGATCTTTTTGGGTGCTGACCCTGTGTTTTTTGGGGGGGCACAGGTAAATGGTTTGTGAGTACTGGAAAAGACAACCTGCTCAACGCCTGGAGGACGCCCTACGGAGCGAGCATCTTCCAGGTAGGAAGGAGAGGGACTGTTTTTTGGGCAGGGGTTGGGGGGTGGTCGGTGTCTGGAGCATCCTCATCTTCTCAGCATCATCCTGGGGGGGGAGAGAGAAGGGGATCCCAGTGGGGTGGCTGGATTGCTTCCTGGGATGTGGTGATGGATGCTGTGGTGCTGGATGCTGCTCGGAGAAACCAAAACTGATGGATTATCCCTTTTTCCCCACCCCCTCCAAACCCTTTCTCCATCCATCCAGTCCAAGGAATCCTCGTCCGTCTTAAGTTGTGACATTTCAGCGGATGACAAGTACATCGTCACGGGCTCTGGTGACAAGAAAGCCACAGTCTACGAGGTCATCTACTAACCCCCCCGCACCCCTGGCAGTGGATTTTTGGGTTTTTTTTAAAGCATGGCTGGCACCTCCCAGCAGGACTCGGGCAAGAGACCCCCAGGGGGGCTCGGGGGGGGCTGCTGGTGCTGCTGTGGGGCAGCCCCCGGGGGGCTCAGCCAGGGACTGGCACGCTCCGGAGGGGGGGCTCTTCCTCGAGGCCCCAGCGTACAACAACACACATGGATTTACTTGGAGGTCTGCAAATATGGCACACATTGAAGCCCTAAACGATTTTTTTTTTTGTTGGTTTTAGAGTTTTGGGGTTTTATTTTGGATATTTTTAATTTTTTTTTTTCTGGTTTTCTGGTTCTTTCCGTCTGCGCTTTGGTGGCACTATAAAGGACTTATTTTTTATTGTGACCTTTTTCTTTATTTTTCTTTTTTGGTTCTTTCTTTCTTTTTATTTTTTTTTTTTTTGATGCATCCTGCATAAGACTTGTGAAAAATGTAAATAATGGACTAGTAAATAGCATTGGAAGGGTGGGGGACCCCTCCCGGTACACTAGTTGTGTATTTTTCGTCTGCTGTAATTGTATTCCACTGATGGGTTTTTTGGTGGTGGCAATTTTTTTTCTTTTAATTTTTTTTTTAATTTTTTTTTTTAATTTTCTTTGGGTTTATGTTTGTTTTTTTTGTTTTTCATGGTTGTTCCTTCTTCCCCTCCCCTCCTTCCCCTCCCTCATCCTTTCTCGGGAAGCAATCCTTTGGGATGTGTGACTTCACGGCGCGGTGCCCTGGCCGGGCTGAGCGAAGCTGAATTTCCACTGGTGAAAAAAAACTTTGTTCCTACTGTCGTGGCCGTGCGTTGGTGGGTGTGTTCGTGACAGTAGGGACACTGCTGGGACTGTGGGGGACTCACTGGGATCCTCAGCTACTGACGGGACATCAGCAACACAATCACCTTGGGTTGTTTTTTGGTTTATTTTATTTTTTTTTTTTAACATATGGAATTTTTTTAATTTTTTGGGATTTTTTTTTTGGTTTTTGGGTGTTTTTTTTTTTGTTTTCTTATTATTTTTTTTGGTTTTGTGCTGGTATGTTTGAAGAAAAGGGGAAGCCCACGCTGCGGGATCGTCTGCGCAAGCCCTTCTTGGTCTTCGGACAGAAGCAATGAGGAGTGATTTCAAAGAAAGCTTAGAAAAATTCAGCTCAGGGAGCCACGAAAAGATAATAGCAACTTATGTGTTTTGTATTCAAATGATGGAAAAAAAAAAAAAGTAAAGAAATTAGAATTGATAACCTTTAAAAAAAAAGAAAAAAAAACAAAAAAAAAATACAGGTTTTTTTTTTTTTTTAAAGCAAAGTTTACTAACAAGTAGGGGTTGTGTGTGTGGGGGGGGAAGGGGGGGCTGGCTTTGGTTAGGGTCCTGTGGGCTTCTTATGGTCTTGTGTCTTCTGGTATCTAGGTTCTCATGAAGCAAACCCCCCTCCCCGCACAGGCCTGCGTTTCAGCCTTTTGTACTTTAAAGGGTTAAAACAACAAAAAAAGAATATAACAGCAACAAAAAAAAAAAAGAAAAACGTTGGGAAATAAAAGTATTTGTGTAGCAGAAACGCTCACCCTGTATTGTAGCATATGGAAGAGAATTTTTATACTACATTTTTATGGATTATTTTTTAATTTTTTGATTTTAATCTGGTTCAAAGAAAAGAAAGAAAAGATAAAAGGATGATTAATAATGCTTAGGGGTGAGGTGAGAACTGGTTTTACAGCTGGGGGTGGAATGGGGAGGACATGGGTGTCCTGGGACACATGGTTGGCATCGCATCCCTCCATCCCTTGGAGATGATGGGGCTGGAAGAAGGGAATTTCATGGGAAATGGTGGTTTTCCTGGGAAAATGAAGAGGGTTTTGAGAGAGATTTTTTTCTGCTTGAAAGGAAAAAATAATTAAAATAGGGGGGATGTGGTGGATGAAGGGTGTCCGTCCACCCTCTGTGCGTTGCCTTGGCTGGGGAGGAGATGGGATGGATCTTGGATGCTAAAATGGGCAAATTTGGACAAAGGCAGCTCTTTAAATCAGCATTTAGGAAAAACGGGGCTGAGGGGGTTTGAAAATGCCCTTGGTGCCAACAGCCCCATGCTGGCACCTGCTGAGGGGTTCAGGGATGCTCCCCACCACCACCAGCAAGTGTCTTTTGGTCCCCAAGGCTGGTGTGAATCTGGGGAGGGGGAATTTTCCCATCCCCCTGCACCCCCAGAACTGGGCACAGCATCTGACCCCGGGGTGGGGGGGTTGGAGCATCCCCTCCTTCTTCCCATTGATGGGGGGGATGTGTTGGGAAGGGGGTTGGGGGACTTTCACACACACCCCCCCAGGGTAAATTCAGCCCCTTCCCTGCTAGCTCACCTCCTGCCTGGGCCATGATTTGTGATTCGGGCTTCATTTTCCTCCTAAAAATAATTGAAAAAAGGAATAAAAAGAAGTGCAGATCAAGGAACTGCATGTACCGGAGCTGGTGGAGGGTTACTGTTCTCAACTTTACACCAAAGTATGTAGCAGAATCTGTACAGCTGTTAATAACTATGACTGGGTTTTTTTGGGTT
>VXBW01004074.1:813937-826110 GCA_013400375.1 Thinocorus orbignyianus | reverse complement strand
TGTGTGTGTGTGTGTGTCTAGAAGACTACAGATCAGAATTGCCTTAAACTGTCAGTCCCATAAGCTTTTAGACTTACAAGTCAAGGCTGTGTCCTTTTCTTACCTGCCACTTGCTAAAGAAACCCAAACACTGTAAGCCAAATGTAGAAAAAAAAAAAAGCCCACTGTAACCCTACTGTACAAAGGCATATTTTCTATGGAGGTAAGTGGTTTTACCTGACAAATCTTTGCTATACAGCAAAGTATATGAGTTAAGAGCAGTATAAAGCATTTGCGTACAACCTCCAGGACTGGCAGGTTGTACAGTTGAAATGCTGACTTCACTTCACACAGTAAGCCTGACAGCAAATCTGCAATTTCTGCAGTGGTTTAGCAGGAAAAGAAAGAACTACAGAAGTATGCATCCAGACTCATCAAGAATCCCATGCATAGAAGATAGATCATAGTAGCTGATAAGGACAAACTCGCTGCAGCCAATTAAGAGCTTCCATCAAACTTCTGAAAGTATCTACAACAGCGTAACTTGGACAGTCACCTCTGCAGTACAGAACTCACAGTGTCTGTCTTGAACTCACAAGAAGCTGAAACCTGACAAAAGCCTTACACACTGGCCACAATCACCTGCTGAATCCTTCTACCAGGTACATTCAGCTCCCCCTGAAACCCTCCACAGCACAGGGGATTCCAGCGAGTCCAGAAATAGAGATCTGTTGCTCCCCGATGTTACTTTCTAGAAAAGCAGGAGAAAGAAATTACTGCCAAATGAGAGATCCCTGTCTTGCCCACAGAGGTCTCTGATCATCTCCAGAGGCATACCACATGCACCCTGTTTACAAATGTCATCCTAAGGTATTCCATTTCTGTGAAATCATCCTATGGCACGGTTATGGAACTGGTACAACTCAAATCCTTTTCTCATATATTTTTATGGTTTTTAGTTATTTTTGTTTCTTCCAAAGAGCAGATCAAGTTCCTGACTCCTCTTACAGCCTGCTGCAATGCAGCACTGGGGTGAAAGGGAACACCTGAAGCTTCCCTTACTACCAAGGACAACACTACCAGCATCAAATGCTTTTAGAGCACAGCGGTTTTTAATTCTAAAGAGCAGTTACTAGAACACCACACTGCCTCTTCAGCAGCATATTACATTCTGATTGCACCTCCATAGCTGTAACCAACTTCAACAGGAAAAAAAAGCCTACAGATCTCACCTACAATGCACAAGTCTTTCAATATCTGTCCACCAAATCAACCTGAGCATATCACTCAGACAAATAAAGTACCAGTAAGTACCCTGCCATGCAAGGATGGGCCACAGAGATTTGCTTGAGCAAGTATAAACATCAGCAGAATCTATTACAATTGTGGGATTTCTGCAGCAAAATCATTAACTGAAAAACAGTTTCCTATGAATAGCCCTTACCAACACTTTAAATACTAGGGCCTTGTTTTCTTATTTTGTTTTAGATAGCTACATTTACTGAAGAGGGTACAGATACCTTTTATTATTGGCGTTCTCCTTTAAATTACAATGACTACAAATGTTTGCAGACTAAGGAGCAAACATCTTCTTACAGTAAATCCTGCTCCATTATCCATACCATAAAAGAAAGTCTGCACAGAGTCTGCAGGGTTAAGAAATCCCTACTTCAGGCCACTGAAACTTTCGACTAATGTCATACAGTCTTTAGGTGCTCATTCAAGTAAAGCACTGCTACGAGAACGTAAATTTGACATGCCATAAAACCGCTTTAACCGGAAAGTCTAAAACATTTGCAGCCAGAGGTAGCTTGATTGTCAGTTTAGAAAGCATCACATACTTAGCTGGAAAAGACTATTTTGACATTAAAGATGTGTTTACCTTCCTCGAGCTAACTGGCACTTTCTTGATAAAGCTCACATCCTATTTAACAAAGCACTTACATATCAAATTAAGAAAAAGTAATCACAAAGCTTAAAAATATATTGTGTAAAGCAAAGTAGGTGCTTGATGATTTAATCAACCAGGACATAAACAGAAACTTCAGTCAAAGACTGAAACAGTAAAGGGAGTGAGATTTTTTTATAAAAAAAAAAAGGAGGGTGGGGGGACAGGTAGTATCCTAGTGATCATTCCTTTTCCCTGTACTTTGCACGATGTAATTTACTTTGGGATTTTAGAAGAGGTAACTTTAACATGCAGTTGATTTGAAACATACCACAGATGCTGAATATTATTAAAAGTCAACATATTTTAAGTTACTGAAAATCTAGCTCACAGCCAGATCATTATAGCCTCTCAAAATATATACTCCATTACCAGACATGTAATTCTACTTGAAACACTTGCACTGTAAAAAAATATTCAGCATAAGAAGATTCAGACCCTACAATGAAGCAGTATTTAACAGCATAACTAGCTTCTATGTTTTCATGCCTTATCGTATTTTTGCACATTTAGCTTGCCCTGTGCAGTTCTATTTCTAGTTTCATACATGTTACGTCTCGCTATTATGTTTGGAGACCTCTTTGTTCTTTACTGAGAGAGAAAAAAAAATTATGCAAAAAACCTACCTTCAATAGCATTCAAAATTCAAGAACTTATCGAGGCTTTAAAAGCCACCATTTAAAACATGGCTTTCCAGCCTAAAACAAAGAGTTCCCCCTCAAGCTATGTAACAACCTCAAACTGAGAGATCTCTTTCAAGTTGTGTCTTGAATGCATCAATCAACAAGTATTTAACAAACAGTAAAAAGACGTGAAAAGATTTTAAGACAATTTAGTAACAAACAATTTGGAAAATCAGTCAGCAACAGAAAAGCAAGAGAAGATAGAATTCAGACGAAAAATAGTCTAGCTGTTCAGCTAATACCTCCACGTTGATAAAGACAGCCCTACATAATCATAACCAGTTACACATTATGGAAGCATGTCGATGTTTTCATTAAATTCAATGGACTGTCATTTGCTTCAATAAATAAGCAATTTAAACTAAAAAAAGAAAAAAATGTACTATTTTATTATTAACACCTATTTAGGTAACATGAGAGGCAGAGCACTGCGATGCAAAACACCCACTTGGGTAGTATCTCAAACAAACCTTATACACATCACAGCATATAAACAGAAGACAATTTCTGTGTTATTTCTAAAATACTTAAATAAATAAATAAATAAATAAATAAAAACAAAGCAACTGAGCACAATATTGGTTTTTCTTCACCCATAATTTCAAATTGGGTCTGCAGTGTTAAAGACTATCTTAATCTCACTTCCACAGGAAATAATGTCTCTCCATTCGAAAATTTTTTCCAATGCGAAACTTACCATTCCCAAAGGCAATGAATACCTGGGTATCCTGCCTACCTCACAGTGTATAACCACTGTCCAGACGTGGTTTTTGATTAGTGAATTATGGATGTAAATTAACATTAAACACAGCAGATCACCCATTATACACAGAAACACGAGTAAAAATCCAAAAGTAAAAGTTGCAGAAGCAGTACAATTCTAAAAACTATCTTTCCTTGCCTGAAGGTAATTAAGAGCAGGGCAAGCCACAGGCATCATATCCAAGAACACAGCTTTGATTCATGCTATAAAGAGCTGGCAGTACTAGTGAACACAGCTACACAGCACCTCCGAGAATAACATACTCCCTATGAAAGCTCTCACTCATTAAACCGCTCAGAGACCGGTTTTCCTACGCAAACATCCAGCCGGCAGGAAGTCTCCGTGCTGAAATGGCAGTTCAGATGCTTGAGACCTCACACTGCTTTTTCCTCTCCTTCGGGGCATTTTTATCAGCAACCACCACGGCGAGGGGAAGCTCAGTAACAGCTGGGGCCACGGTGGCTCCCAGCAAGGAACACCCGCTCGCTCACTCTCCCTCCCTGGCCTTCTCCGCCTGCGGCGGACCCAGGCTGAAGGGCCGGGTCAGGAAAACAAACGTGTGTTATCAACGCTTATGATACGAAACCGAGGAGGCGGGCAGGCGACTTTACTGAGAGCTCGATGCGAGCGTCAGAAGATGGGGAGCGAGGCCAAGGGGTCAAGAAGCGGCCCACGGGCGACCTTCCGTGGAAGCGCCGCTCAGCTCCGGCTCTGTGTCGGCCGGGACCCGTGCCCCAGAAGCCCCGCCGCGAGCCCCATCGGCAAAGCCGCAGCTAACCCACACCGTCCCGCCTCGCATCCCCCACCCGGGCCTGCCGTCCGGCACCCACTTCCCCCACGCGTGGACAGTGAAAGCCCCCCTCCACCCCGTGAGGCTCAGCCCCGCCCCCGCAGCCCCCGGGCAGGAGGCGCAGCTCGGGCATGGCGCTGACACAAGCGCAGACGCCATTACAAACAGGCCCGGTGAGCCCGCGGCTGCCTGAGCCCGCTCGGCCCCCGTTCGCGGAGCCGAGCCGGACGCTGCCCAGAGCCAGGGAGAAACACAATGGAAAGCCAAACAAGCGGGCGCGGGGGGAGCGCCGCTGCGGCTGTTTTCAGGCTTTTTACCTTCGTGGGTCTTGGCGATCTTCGCCATTTTGTCCAGAGCGAACAACGCCGAGGCGGAACTGCCACGGCCCCACCACTTCCGCTACGAGGGGGGGCGGCCGAGAGCTCAGTGCGCAGGCGCAGCTGAGGGGGAAGGGGGGCCGCTGGCGCCGTGCGCAAGCGCAGTGCCTGAGCATAACAGACGCCACTCAGGGTGTTGGGCGGGTGCCAAGCCCCGCCTACCTCCTGATAGACGGTGCGACCAACGAATGACAGGGCGGCTGAGCGGCACGGAGGCGGGGGCTGGGGGTCGGCTGCTGAGGTGACCGGTAACGGTCGGTCCTGAAGGGGGTAAAGGGGCAACGGGCCTAGAGCGGGCTGCGCTGAGGGGGAGGCCGGGGAGCAGCTGCCAGCGGGGAGGCTTCCGGGGCAAGAGTAGGGGTGGCCAGCGCTGGCCTCGGGAGAAGCTGCCGCCGGGCGTCGGGAGGTCAGGCCGGGCCCCGTTAGGGGCTGATGAGCTGATGAGCTGTGTGGGGTGCAGCCAGCTCCGCTCCCCGGCAGCACTGTCCCCCTGCTGATCTGCTCACGCCCTTTGGGTTTATCTGTGTCAAGGTAGTGGTTCCCTCCCACTCGTTTCATAAGGAACAGCGTCCTTCACAGGAGGGTAAGAAGATACAGGCGCTTCAGCCCTTCTGTTGTCTTCAGGACAGGGGAGATAATTAATGGCCCTCTTCCAGGCTGTCCCCTTCCCGTCTGAGACACCAAAAGACGGTGATACTTCCAGAGCAGTCAGTCAAAATGCAATCATCAAACATCTTGCTGTTTCCTGAAAACTTGCTTCTCACAGACACCGCTCTCTTCCTGAGAGCTGGTCCCGCTGGAATTTTGGATGCTCTGCTACATTTATCAAATTGCTTGACCTTTGTTTCGTCCCAGGCAATTGGCCCAGTACCCACAGATGAATTGCTAGACATGGGAATATAGCATGTGTATGTACACTTGCCACAGGATGGGGGCATAGTTGGATGACATCGCTTCAGGCAAACCAAGTCTGTTGAATATTTTAGTAAAGACTTGAAAGAGGAAATTGAAGCTATGTTTCTAAGATTGGCAGATGACACCAAACCAGCCAAAGCCACCAGCAGGTGGAAGAACAAATTCAGAATCATATCAATCCATACAAGAAATAATCTAAGATCAAAATCAAGTTTAGTAACAAAAAGCAAAAAAATCCTACCTATTGGAATTTGAAATCAAGTAGATGAATTCAAAATAGCCAAAATAATCTGAAAGTGATCATGTGTGGATAGCAAATCAAAGTTAAATGTCTATCAGTAGCAAGATGCTGCTGCAGAGAAAGTAAATGTAACTGTAGGCCATTAATAGTGGGACTGCATATAAAACCAGAAAGGCAATCTTTTCATTTGACTTGACACAGACAAAGCCACTGATGGAGTCCGTGATGGTGGAGTTCATTCTAGGACTCTGCAGCCCACAAAGACATGCACAAACTCGACATAGTCTAGAAGACTAGAGTAGGAGGAATGATCAGACCATAAACATGAAACATGACGTAGGTGGGCATGAATACAGAATTTTTTTAGCTGTTCTGCAATAACTGTCCTTACGCAGCTTTCACATTTCATTTGGAAACTATGAACTTTTTTCCCAGTTCTTTTGATTTTAATATATACATATTTCAACACCACTGTCCACAGTACACATCATAACTCAATGGGATTGATTCTGTCCACAGGCAAAGCCTTGAAAACTCTCCCTTGTAGTTTAGTGTCGTGACTGAGCTAATTTATTCTTCTCTCAACTTTTAGTTTAGCACAAACCAAGGCTGGCAACACACAGCCTAAGTTCAAAGTCCATGATTGCTTAACCAGACAGCACATTAATATTTCGAATTGCAGTGTAATATGTAATCTTATATAGCTTATTTACTATTGTGCAGCTTTATTGTACAACTGCAAAGTTTCTAATCTCCTCAGAAGCTTTGGTAACAAGCAAAGTTGAGTCAGCTGGAGAACTCTTGCTAAGGTAAAATGTATAAATTATTTGCAAAAAAGAAGATAAGTGTGTGATGGCAAAACTCATATTCAGTACTTACTAATCATTCCCCTGATGAAAGCTGGTAGTTCACATTATGGCTTTTTGATTATTGCCTTAAAAGAAAATAAAGCCAATGTTGTGTGTTTTCTGTGAACGTGTACATTTGGCGAAACAATTGATCTATACATCTGTCTTTGCTTTGTATCGCTTAGCTTGCAGAAGTTTGCTGAACACTTCTGCTTGTAATATTTTACATAACTACATGTATTCAAATCTTCCTAAGAGAGACTGTCATGTGAAGGTGCAGAGGGTCTTCTGTTTCTTCTGACAGTGTTATTAAACTCACGTTTTGCATTTCTAGAAAGATGCACTTGCACATACTTAGAGGCCACAGAAAGAGATATTTACTGAGCTGCCCAGGGACATGTGAGGGTAAGGTCAAGGCAGAGAGTAATTCCCTACTGCAAGAATTTAATGCATGTAACTATTTTAAGTAAATGTCACATGCTTTGGTTCACTATGAAGATCAATTTGCAGTAACTTTCTCTTGTTTCTTCAGCCTGACTTCCAGCTTACATTAGGCAGAACAGTTGCAATATATCCGTTTCCTGTTATTAAACAGAATGGAGCTCAGAGGCTGTGATCCCAAGGTAAGTTTTGAGTATGTATGCCATTTCCCACATAAAAAGGAGTTGTGTGTTCTGAGACCAAACAGGAATTGTGCTGTGATACAGTAACAAGAAAACTGCTTTATGCTCATGTCTCTTCCCCCCTGCCCCACCAGATTTGTATGCTGCCCAGGACCCCAATATATCTACTTTTGCCTCCTGAACAATATCTCTACGGCATAGCTTTCACAGAATACGGACACATAAACTTAGTGGTTTACCAGTCCTATTTTGCCTGCCCAAGTTCCCATTCCATCCTTTTCTGCCACATACACACGTGCAAACACTTCACAGAGTTTCCTGCATAGATTTGTAACAGATTTGATACAATAACTTTGCAAATTTGGAATTATACCTAAGTTGCAGATCTGCAAGGTCCTGCTTTACGTAATAGATTCAGGTCTAATTTCATGGCGAGCTTAAGCTATCACTAGCTGGCACTGCTGCCAAAAGAACTATCCAGCTGCTTTGCCTGTCCTTGATTGACCCCAACTATTGTGCCAGGAGAAGTTTCTGGCAGTGGGTCACCCAAAGGAACCATGCTTCTGACTAAACCCTCTCACTGATTCTTCAAAAAAAAACCCAAACCTTTTTATTTGTATTAATTTTTTCCCCCACATCCAGCTCTATGAAGAATAAGCTGACATTACACAAAAAGCCACAAACCTGGTCTACATTCCCAGTTCTTTGATTGTCCCAGGTCTGTGCTTAGCTTCATGTGCCAGGGACAGTTTACTGACTTTTATGTGTCTACAAAAGAAAAGAGAAAAAATGCTTAACTCAAAGAGAGGAAATGTTTAAAGGCAACAGCTGTGTTTCAGCTCCATAGAAACTTAAAGTTTCTCATACCGTATGTGCAAGAAAAAAATATAATGAAACAAAATGTCTTCCAGTCCTATTTTTGCTTCAGATTTCAAGAAGTAGTAAGGTAGACAGGAATCTTTTTCTCACTAAAAAGCCAACAAGTTAAAACCCCCACATTTTAAACTTTTTGGAGAGATCTGAATGAGTGCTGCTCTGTGTTTTGCAGCACAGTAGCTACGCAGGTAACCTGAACACAAACCATCCCTGCTTTGTCTGTCACTGCTGGTACGGACAGGCTGAGGAACATACATGAAAGAGGGGATGGGGCAGTCATCCGTGCTCCTACAATACTGTGAGCTCCCCTGGAGAGCCTGAGGATTCTTTTGAAGATTTTTCTCTCAAGGGGAACCAGCCTTCAGGCCCACCGGAGGCCTGTGTCACAGCTGGTACAGCACCCCGGGGCTGGCAGTGTGAGGGTGGCTGGGAAAGGACTGCCCCAGCCCCACAGAGAAGCAAAAACCACAGCCTTCCTCCAAGCAGTTGTCCTCCTCCAACCCATGAGAAACAGAAGGTGGTGTCCTGGTGGTTTAGCACCGATTACTGCATTCTTTCTTAGAAGTTAAATCAATACAGCCTGTATTGTTTTGGAAGTGGGATGGGGTATGAACAGAGCAGCTGGATTTCAAAACTCACTATGAGTGAGTATGCATTGAGGTTTCAACCTTTTTTTTGGATTTACAGGCCCAACAAAGTCATTTGAACATGTAAAAATTCTAAGCCATAGCACAGCAGGTTTACAGCCAAATACTCTTAATTCTTGCTATGCCAGGAACACCCAGTTCACTGGTGCTATAGGAAATATAAGAAAATTCTGATGATTTTATGTTGTAGCTCCTGATTAATCCACTTAAGTGTGACATAGTAAATCTGTCCTTAATTCCTAGCTGCATCATGTAACTGGTGACTTAATCATCACCCATGCTTGCAGATCATCCTTCCCAGCCTAAACATGTCATTGTGAAGGTTTGTGAGATATTTAAATGGCAAAAATTATTAAAAACTCATTTATAAATAAGAATACAATATATACCCTGATGTGATAAAGTAAGAAATCGCTCCAATTAGTTTAAAATATCCAAATTGGTGGTATTCTTGTTTAATGAGTGGTTTTGCTAACGGCAAGGACATTAAGGTAATTATGAGGAGGATACTTCTAAAGAGGATGTGTATGTGGATATAACTGAACTGTAATTTTGTTTAGAAATCTCAACTTTCCATGTGTTCAGCTGCTTTAACTAAAATACAGTTTAATTTACACTGGATGCAAAATACTAGTTGCATTTGAGTGGGAATGGGTTCATCACACAGTTGAAGAGACTGTTGACAACACATCTGAACTGTTTACCCTCTAGTGTAACACAGCCTAGGCATGTTCTAGTTAAGGATGAGTAAATACTATGAAGTGAAATATTACATCGCAATTCAAGACTTGACTAGGCCACCAGGTACTTAATAAAAAAAAAAAAAAATTTTATGGAAATAGATTTTAAAGACCTAGTTTTGAATAACTTCAGTACCCACATGATGGCACATGTCATACAAAATGTGTAAGGAGACAAATCATGTCTAAACAATAGTTCTTCCATTACAGGATAGCTGTAAAGTGTACTTTTGTTGAGGGAGGCTGCGTTTGAAAGGTGAATTGTATGGAAGCATAAGTGACAATAAGGCGGTTTTGTTCGATTTGTTGCAAAACGATGCTCCGTGATTATAGTCAGGTACTCCTAAGCTTTACCGTCAGCCTGTCCCGAGCAGAAGCAGGGTACGCATCTGTGCGAGCAGCCCCTCACTGAGGGAAAGCGAGGCCGCTGAGGGGGTGACAAGCGGGTGCCCCACAGAGAAGGGCAAGGCCGCACGGCTCTCCGGGGGCCCTTCTGCGGTACCCCGCCGTGGAGGGCTTTTCCCGCCTGCTCCACCATCTTCCGCGGCGGAGGCCCACGGCTTTCGCAGGGAGCCCAGCCCAGCGGCGGCCGGTCGGTCACAGCTCGGCGGGTCGGCGAGGCAGGGGCGGTACCACCGCCGGTGGGGCGCTGTGGAGGGCACCTCGCGCGCACAAGCCCAATTATAGCCGTGCGCGGGGCTCCCGCGCCGCCAGGGCAATTAGNGCGCGTCGGGCAGCCCCGCTGTTTCCCCGGGGCGGGTCCCTCGGTGTGCTCCAGAGTGAACGGTCCCAGGCGCCCCGCAGCCCGCGGGGCCGTGCCGGGCGATCCCCTGCCCGGCGGAGCGCGGTGCTGGCCCGGGGAGAAGGTGGCGGCTTCGGGGAAGGGAAGAGGAAAGGTGATCCCAGGGCCTCAGCGGTGCTGCGCTCCGCGGGGCAGCCGAGGTGCCCTCAGGCTCGGTGGCTGTTGGCTCTGTGTCGGTGAAAGAACAGGCGGTGTTCAGGCTCTAAACTTGCCTTTTTTCTCGAGTCAGTTGCAAAACTTTGAGCAATCTATAAGAGAAATTACAAACTGAGTGAGGCGCCCAGATGTTTTCCCTCTTCAGAAATGCAACAAGTTTCTTTATCCCGCTGTCACGTGTAAGGCTGGCTGGAAAAACCTGAGAAACAAAATATCCTTTGGGAGAAGAGCTGGTCTTAGAACTGGAAGAAAAAGAGCAAGTAGACATGAGAGAGTGTAATTTGTAAATTTTAAAAGAGGAGGAAAAAAGGTTCACCTGTCACTGCTGTTAATGGCAGTGATGCTGTGTTTCTTTGTTAAATTAAAAGTCTTGCTGTCGTCCTCGTAAAAACAGTGAAAAAGTGGAATAGAAATTGGTTCAAGGTGACAAATTTCAAGCGGTCATTTGACATAACTATTACTGTGCAATGATACAATCTGTCATCTTGGACCATGCTTCTTATTGCATATCTTTTGTGTTTTAACCTTTAGGATGCGTTTGCAATATTAAAGCAGTTCAATCCTGGTAAAAAAACCCCAAAATTGCTATTTTGTAAACTACTATGTTAGAGTCCTGAATTGAGGGCAAAATCAATTACTGGGAAGGGTGTGCAGTACAAGGAAACTCATTAAGTAACTGGTTGTAACCCAAGTTTGAAAATGTTTCTCATGTAAGCTGCAAGAATTTTGGCAGGGAGTTTTAGGCAAGTGCAAGCTGAGTCCAAACCGGCGCTGTATTATTTGTAGCCTTGAAGCTGGCTATATTTTCACGTCTCGCAGTTGTCGTTGACGTACATTCTGTACCTGCTGTTGACTCGGCGGCCCTTTTACTGTGCTTGGTAGCAGGCATCAAGGACTTGGGTGGTAAATTAGTTTCTTGTGCTTATTCAGGCTGAGATGCTAATGAGGACACTCGTTGGCAATGCTCATCTTTTGAGATGTCGATAGAGAATCTGGTTGAGATGAACTCATGTCTCCCGGGCCACCAAATGGCCACCAGATATCACTAGCATTATGGGAGTAACAGTTGGGACAACCAACAATAAACGCAATTGCCTTGGCATGCCCTTACCGCTATTTTCAGTCATTATGGTCATGAGATGGAGACCCCTTTTTGTCAAAAAAGGGTTGATTTTAGGCTTTTAAAATTCTTTAGCTATTAAAAATAATAATTGAATACAGATCACTAATGTATGTTTACCATACACCAGTAAGTGCTTCTTTTTCAGGTCATGGAGGTCAGATGATACTGTGATCAGTGCCCAAATGTTTAGGGCAGCGAGTTGCAGGAATGGAGTTATGCCAGTGAGAGCAGTCTGAGTGGATATGACTATATTTAATGTCAGAGGATAAATACAGAGGTGGTAGATGTGTCTGAATTCTGGTATGGACTCGGCTTTTCTTCTGTGGCTTTGATCAGGTTCACAAAAAAAACGTGTGAGAGTCCATTGAAATCCCGGCTTTTGTGATTTCTTGAAGAGGTGTGCTTTCCTGCACTGGAACTGAACACAGTACATTCTCATAGCACTTGTTTTCCTTCAGATAAAACTGGGAGAGGGATGAAGTCTTACCATGTTTGTTAGCATTATAACCTCTCTTAACCTTGCCTTCCTCAAACGACAATATAATTGTGAAAAGGACATTGTCTTGCAGCAGCTAAAAGATTGCTTTTCAGCCTTGTAGCTGAAACAAGTCTAGATAAAACTGTATTAAACAATATACTGGTGTAGCATTACATTAAAAAAA
>VXBW01004074.1:793740-813922 GCA_013400375.1 Thinocorus orbignyianus | reverse complement strand
AAAAAAAAAAAGACAAAACAAGAGAAGAAACCTGGCAGCTTGTTTGGACTGCGTACTACATGTAGCAGTGGATGCAGAAAGTGCTTTAAATCAGTCCTCCAGAATGAAGTCTGGTCCAAACATTTGATCACATTCTATGAATCTGGTTGAGGCAGCTACAATGTTACCGGCACCCTTCTAGTCTTTCCCTCAAATCAATGCTTTCTTGAGCAGAATTGTCTAGTCTCTGTGGGAAAAAACAGACCATGTCTACATCCCTTGAGATACAGATGCAAACATTTGCAGACCTTGCCATCTAAAGGCTTTTAAAGTTAATGTATTCTTTCTTAATTTTGACACCATACTTCTGTCCCATCTTAAGCAGTTCCTTTTCAACTGCAGTGATTACAATCTGTGTTGTCAGTCATCTTGCTTTGTATCACAGTTGCTTCTTTCTTTTATAAAAAGCCTGTAGGGATTGTTTCTAATCTGATGGTGATGTTTATAATTCTCCAAACTCAATACCAATTTATTATTTACCTGTCTCCTAATACTGTGACCATATAAGCTAATGTGTTCAGGCCTGGGTTATTACCGTGTTTCTTTAGAATTTAAGTTATGTTGATTTTTAAAGAACATGTTAATGATAATTGTAGTTGTTTAAAATTTCTAACTGTAATTTGCTAAACTACTGTGGTGGTTAGTCAAACCCAGCATCTCTCTGTTNAAAACAACAAAAACATACAAAAAAACCCAAACACAAAGCCAAAACAAAAAAAAAGCCCCAACAAAACAACCAAACAAACCCAATGCTAAGTGGGGAACATTGGTTCCACTTTTGACTGCATGAATCCAGAAATACAGTCCTGATTGTTTAATTAGAGAAAAGACAGAAAAAGATATAGGTTGCAATTTAGTTTACATTTGTAGAAACACTGACAGCAAATGGTGGTGTTTTTAACTTCCTGCTGCCAAAAGTCAGAGCTTTTGAGGTGACATTTTGCTGCTTAACTGACTTGATCAGTAATTAACAGAACAGACCTATTAATCACAATGAACATTTGTTAAATTTCAGTGTAGATTTTCACAAACGGAGAACATTGAGGTGCAATATTAGAATTGCTAGGTTTTTTAAAGGTAATGTATTAAGTTTTCTTTATGAAAAGACTGTTTTACATGATATTTTTTGAGGGAAATTTTGAAAGCTGCAGCTTTCTGAAAGGACTTCCAAAAGGAAACTGTCCTTTTAAGAGAAGGAAGGCAGCAGAGAGATTATGACAGTGTTCAACTTTGTATTGCCAAGTGGAACCCTTTCTTGTTTATGTATTCCAGAAGGGTAAAGTATTGTGGACTATGCCTTGATTTTGCTAGTAAGAAAGCCTGTTCTGCAAATCGAGTGCATGTGAGGCTTGTACAGGAGCTCAGGCTGCCAGGAAGCCTATGTTTAATGGGAGTCATTTTATTTTACTGTGCCCATTACTTTTCTCATAACTGGGGGCTATTTTTAGTTTCTCCTAAGGGGAAAAAAACAACAACTATCCCCCTTGTGTTTTTAACAGTTTATATACTGTCACAAGCCTTTGGTTTTCTATCTGACTCTGACATTTTCTGGAATGTTGTACAACTGATTGTTTGTCTTCCCTGAATATGGTGTTATTTTATTTTGCTGATATGAAACACATCTAAAAGCATTTTCACTGTTGCAGGCACTTGGCTTCCTGTGGTATTCTGATGACCAGAGCTTCTCCTTTGAAAGTACCTCTAATTACCTTTTCAAGAACTTTCTTCAACATTGCTGCCCCGCTAGTAAATAAAAGAAAAGAATATTCTGAAAGAAGAATTATAGGGTTTGTATAGAAGCATGGAAATAGACTTTATATGCTTACCTATTTCGTGTTTGCTGTGATTAATCCAAAACACTAGAATTTAAAAGACTGAGCATCGCTGAAGACACACGCCCCTAAATTCTACCCAATTGGAAGGAATTTTGAATTTAATAATCTGTAAAAATTAAGCTTTTTCCAATCTGAAATTGAATATAGAAATTGTGAGGACCCAAATCCCTTGTTCCATAGAACAAAAAAAAAACAGAAACAATTGTGTAACAAAACAAAACTTACCTTGAAAGGGAAGAATATACGATTAATTTCATCTAGTGAAATGGGAACAAATCAATAGTTGTGAAAACTCTTGGTTTGTTCCCTTCTGTCTCAAATACCTGGTCATTTTTGCACTTACATTATGTTGTACTTCTTACTTCTTGACATTTTATTCTTTCTTTAAAAGAAGAAAAATAATTGTGTGATGAAGTAACTTAGGCATGTAGGAAGATGCTTTGAAATTCTATTTGCCTTAAAACTAGTGGGAAAATTCCAGTTTTTTTAATGAGATTGGGATGTACCCACAGTCTCTGGTCAACAACAGTATGAACTATTTGTTCAATAGCATAATTTTGTTGACTATGCTTAACACATTGCAACACATTTTTCATAGTCGCTTAAAGAGAAGCTTTGTCCAGTAGTACTCACTGTTGAGCATAGGCTGCATTTTAAACAGATGGAATTAAGCACGTGCTTCAATTCTTTTCTGAGTCAGAACTAAAGGTTAAACCCCATAGATATGTGATACTTTGCCATGTTACAGCAGGATGAACTAAAATGTTGCCATCATATTCTTTCATACAGTCTTAATACCCTGCTTAAGCAGGGAGGTTGGACAAGGTGACCTCCAGACGTCCCTTCCAGCCTCAGCTGTTCTGTGATGCTGTGAGGTTTCTTCATTGCATGTAATTTTTAATTAAGCTTTTTTTTTTATTTGGACTAAAATAAGGAATGCAATGCTCCTCTATTTAAACCTTATAAAATATAATATTTTCATTTTGAGACACCTTTTCTTGATGGCCATGAAGCATGGATTCCTTTCATGGGATATCTAAGGTGTACCTAAATAAAAGCATGGCTATACTGGAAAAACTACTTTTTCATTCAAAATATATACATATTACCTGATATTTCAGAAACTAGCTTCACTGTTGACCAACTTTACTGCTGGATGTTGTGTGGTGTTTTGCATCTTTAATCAAATACTTTAACCAGTTCATTAGGTTTTTTTCTCTTTTTAATTTCCAAAAACAGTGCTAGTGTTTTCAGGTAGCTGTTCACCTTCCAAACTGCCTTTTACACCATCTTTGAAACTTTTTAATAACGAATTTGAAGTTAAAATACCTTGTAAATAACATTTGTATTTCTTTTTCAGGTATTCTATGCAGGAAATGTATGAAGTTGTTGCTGTTGTGGAGAATTACAAACTATTTGTTCCTTGGTGTAAGAAGTCAGATATATTATCAAAGCGCTCTGGGTACTGCAAAGCACAGCTCGAAATAGGATTCCCTCCTGTAGTAGAGAGATATACATCAGTTGTTACCCTAGTGAAACCACATTTAGTTAAGGTAACTAACTCTTTTTTTTTNTTTCCCCCCCCCCCTCTTTTTTCCTTTGCTGTAACTTTCTGTAACTTTTGTTTGTTGAAATTCAGTTCAGTGGTGCTTCAAAACAAAACTGATGCTGGAAGTGTGTTGTGTAGCTCAAACCTTGTGTTAGTTTTGTTTAAAGACAGGTTAACTGGAGACAGTTTGAATGTGCTTTTAAAACATAAACTGCCAAATGTGGGTGGGAGGAGAAATTGCTTTTTAATTTCCTTTTGCTGGAGAACCGTGTAGCCATTAATGAAGATATATAATTTTTTGTTGTATTTGTGTTAAAATTTTGTCCAAGCCTTTCTAAATGCAAAATTATTATTGACTTAAAAGTTGTCTTTGACAACTGTAGCTTCTTCTATCTTAAAACTGATATCTATCATTACTTTTCTTCTGACAATTTTAAGTAATATGAGAAGTCTTAAATTTAACTGTAGGATCTGCAGAAGAACTTGTTATTCTCTGTAAGATAGCAGAGTTGACTTAAGGCTAATTTTTTAGAATTAATTTGTTCAGGGGTGAAACAGCTGTATTTCTCCTCCTTTCAGTTTTGCAACAGCAATAGTTAAAAATGTCAAGGGAGGAATTTTAGATGATGTCTGGTTTTTCTGACTAGTTTGCCTTGTAAGTTTACATCTGTTTTGGTCAGAAACAGCCCAGAATGGATTGTAGAAAAACTTCCTTTCCTTTAATGTGGCAGGTATTAACTATTTTTTGGGGATAACTAGTGGAATTACAATAGTTGATTGCCATTTGAATTGTTTAGATATCCTATTTCACTATTACTTTCTAGGCTTCCTCTTAAGAGACACTGCTCAAAACAGAAACATGGTTTCTGTCTCTTCAGGGGAGACATGAATTGGAAAGAGAATATGCAAAATGCTATTATTCAACACACTTATTCTGGAATGAAAAATGTATCTTTCTCCCTTTATTAAGAAATTTGAACAGCTACAATGGAAAAGCTGCATTTTACATGCTGACTGCTTTCTCTTTCTACTCTTTCCTGACAAGATAGGCTTATTTCTTTCACATGGCTATCAGATTGACTTGTTACCTCTTCTTCCCTCTAATTGACTCGAGAGGATTTCTGATCTCAGGGAAGGTCATGGAAGTGGCAAGGAGAACCATTTCATCAGATTTTTTCCTCCTAGACTTACTAGTATTTTCTCTGCTGGGATTATTTTTCCTGGAAGTTTATGTTACATTCATATGACTGTAGGAAAGTTTCCAGAGAAGTGACTCTTTGTTTAGACTACCTCACTGTCTTCAGAAATAGCTCTGGGCAAAGGTAGGTTGCATGGTGGTCTAGCATAGTAGGCTACTGGTGGTGACAAAACGAGCACGGATTTGTTGCTTACGACAGCAGTGCTTGAGCAATGGAAAAATCAGACTCGTAGCAGCAGTTCTTGCCATAGAGGAAAGCACGGGGTGAGCTTACTACTTATAAGGTTGGGAGCAAGGAGGACACGCTGGCAATTTTCCCATTCTTCTTGCCCTTTTGGCAGCAGCAAGAAAAGCAAGCCCAGCTTATCATGTCCAATCTTCCCTCTACTCCTCCATTTTCTGTTGTAGAAGTAGTAAGACACTGCATCTCGTTCCTAGGGAGAAAAATGTAGGTATTGTTGTGCTACTGATTAGTCCTGGAGGTGGCTTATTTTATCACTGCTTTCAAACAACAAGCAACAGCTTGACATTCATCATGAGTAGTCTTGTTGGAGCAGAGCTGCTTGTGGTAACAATAAGACCTGTAAAAAAAGACTTAAAAACCAGTTACAGAATTTCTCTCTAGAAATTCCAAGATGACTGAGATAATGTATTTGGATGATTTTGAAGTATGTGTCTTTCAATCTTTTTCTATTTTGAATATAACCACATAAAATTAGCTATATGTGCTAAAAGCAAAATGAGTGAAAATAAGGACCCTGATGTCCCTACTACTGCAAATACTTTTTTGTTTTGAAGCAGAATTAAATGCAAGCACTCCTGAAATGTTAGTTAAGTATGCCTTGCTGATAGCTAAAAGCCAACATACAAGCTGATTATGGACTTGAGTATGTAGTCTTTCTGACTTCATGGGAGCTCCTGACAATAGCACCTTGTGACAGAAGAATTTCAGAGCTTGTCTACAATCAGGCTTGTTTTTAATGCTAAGCATTCCTATAGCCCAAGACTACCAGTCTGTATATCAGTCTATGAAACATTCTATACACATAATGAAAAAAAAAAACCACTGAAAACCTAGTAAATATCCGTATCCTTTGCTTAAAACAGTGTTGTTTGAAATTCTGGTATATAGCATTAGCGTTATTTCGGTGTTCTGTGCATCATACTAGAGATCTGTTTTATGACTCTCAGCACAACATTTTTTATTTTCCCTTAAAAGGGATTGAGTTACTTTGCCATAAATGACACTGCGAATAGGATCTTACGCTGGCTGCACTTTAAGAAAAAATTTAACTCTGTCGTGACCTTCGCTATATAACAAAATGCAAACGCAAACTTCAGCAATACCAGTTTGTCACGTCTGTAAAATCCTAATTATAGCTTGGCTTCTTAAACTTTCTTTAAGGCATCCTGCACAGATGGAAAACTATTTAATCACTTGGAAACAGTGTGGCGTTTCAGCCCAGGTATCCCTGGTTACCCAAGGACATGTACATTGGATTTTTCAGTAAGTATTGTAATTAAGTTTGGAACAGGGGACTAGAAACAGTATCTTTAACCCCAGGTTTTGGTCGTGTGGTTTTTTTGTGTGTGTGTGTGTGTGTGTGTGTGTGTTTGCTTGTTTTAAAGGCTGGTACTATTTTATTTTTTTTTTTTTTTATATAGTCACACAGAAAACAACTTCGTTTTAGTCACTCCTATCCAAAAATATAGGAGCCAACTTTACCACATAGGTACAACTACGGATTCCTTTAGTGTCAGTGCTCTTCTGTAAGGTGTCTGCCAATCAAGAAATAGTCTAGGGATTGGTACTTCTCACTGTACAATTCTAAACATGCTGGTTTTTAGACAGTCAAATACAGAGGGAGAAATACTAAACATACTTTGCTATTTCCTTTAATTATTCTACAACTTAAGTGCTTTTGTTACCAGAAAGTGAGTATTCTCCCATTTGTCCTGCAGTTTGGTCAATTTAATTTCCTGGCTTCCACTTCTGCTCTTTCCTTTATTTTAAGTCTTACTTCTTCCTTCTATAATACAGGTATTATACAGATTTTTTGCTTGCTTTCTACTCTGTGACGGGATATTACTACAGCTCAAGACTATTATAGCTTTTTAAATCCAGTATCTAATTTAGCTTGTTACTCCTAGACAAGTTGCTTTCCACTCAAGTTACTGCTTTTCCATTTTGTCTCTTTAGTCTGTCATCACATTTTTTCTTACATTTTCTAGTGTTAAGAGTAGGTGTTGCGTTGAGGTAGAAAAAGCTACAAAAGTTCACAGAAAGGGGCTGATCCTGCTGCCATCTACTGGGATTCCCTACTTTCAAAATTATCTTCTGTAAATGGGAAAGAGAGCTTTCAGAGTCTTTATAAAACTAGCACATTAATCTCCTTGGGTTATTAACTATCAGCTTATTGCTTTATAGCACTTTGTACAGTTCAACAGTAAAAAGGAATCTATAGATACTAAAAAAAAACCAACCAACCAACATTTCTTGTGGGATTTGCCAATAATGTTTGCATGTTATTTGAGTTTCTCCAGGCAAAAAAGTGCTAGTTCCTGCTACTGGCCAGTACATAAGCTAGCTTTTAACCCAAGCTACAAATCAGTTGAGAAAACTTGAATTAAGCAGGTGTTTATACTCTGTAGTCTGAACACTGAGTTTGTGAGGAAAACTTTTCCCTCCCCCATACCAAAGCTGCCTTTTGACATTTCAGGACAAGAACTTCAGTTTAAGGTAGTCAAAACTGGACTTAAATTAGACATTTTTACTTTCTTGGTGAAATGCGATCAATACTTCCTACTGCTTACCCCATTTTGAGGTAGCAGAGGCAAACGTAGCCAGCTGAGTAGGAGGCTGCCTCATAGAGACAAGTCCTTCAGTTGCTGACTGGCTGTGTTGCTTGCCTCCGGGCCTGTGCAGACAGAGGTGATAAGCATTTCACAACAAACTTCTTGTAACACACTATACAATTACAGACTTAGGAGAGAAAAACTCTGATTTCAAGCTCCTGACACTGTTTAGCCAGCCTGCTGCCAGGAGACACACAAACTTCTTGCGTTTGATTTCAGCTCTTAAGTGATTGGGTATAGAGATTGAAGCTCAACATCATTCTTACCATCTGCAAACTTTGTAGTTTAATTACTTCTGTACATTTAATATGCATTACGCACAAGCAGCTCAAGAGAAGCTCTATTTGCTCCATTTGGCATTTAATCTGCTGACTTCTCGTGAATGACAAAAATACTTAAATCTCAGTCCAAAAGACATGCTATAGCAGGAGTGATAAAACCACAGAAGAGCAACGTTTTTCTTTTCCTGAAAATTCTGTCAGCATTTTAGAAAGCTGTGTATTCCAAATAATGTGAATCCATAGCCTTGGGGGAATGTTATTAAACTAGACAAAAGGCCAGCACAGCACAAAAGCCTAATTAAAGGCTATTTAACATGAAAGTGACTGATTTCTTTTGAGGATGGAGAAAGCAGACTCCCTGCGCCCCTGCCATGACTGGTAACTATTACAGTAGCTTCAGTTGAACTGCAAGATTCAGTGGCTAAAAGAAAATATAATATAGAAGTTAAGTTCTAGGCACTGCAGTAGGCGGCCTGAAGGCTTGATACAGAGGGTTTGACTGGTGCGTCTGTACTGGCACTGCCTGCCTCAGGACAGGGAAGGTTGAGAGAGGGAGGTGTTCATGTAGGAGGCATGGCACACACAAGCAAACTTATAGCTGTGGTCAGTAAATTGCTCTTATTTGAACATACTACAGCTATTAAGATGGAAAAACTGATTTAAAATGTTGGTATTCAATAGGTTACTATTACACGCCTCTTTTAAATGCCTCTTGGGCTTGCTTCAGCTTACCTGTAATTCTGCTGGATTTTCTTCAGACAACTTCTGTCCCCAAGTGAATTCTGTGCACAAAGTACCTAAGTGACTGTCAATAGCTTTTCGTTATCCCAGATCTTTTACTTACATTTTGTGATGTATCATTCATTAAGCAAACTACAGCTAACTTAGATAAATGGAATTGATCACTTCAGAGAACTGAATAAAACAGCTCTTTTAATTGAAAAGCCCAGGGGGACAGTCCCATGACCAAGGAATGAGGCTTTTCTTCACAGATGCACTCACCCATAGTTCAGTTTTAACTGTTCTTTTCCCCCCGGCTTACTGACACAACTTAATTAAAGAATCTCCAGTTAGCCTGCATTTGTAACAGCGTTTTACCACAACAGTAGGTATGGGAAAACCAATTCTTCTCTATTTTCTTAAACAGGTTTCTTTTGAATTTCGTTCACTTTTACACTCAAAACTTGCTACGCTCTTTTTTGATGAAGTGGTAAAGCAGATGGTGGCTGCATTTGAAAGAAGAGCATCCAAACTCCATGGCCCAGAAACAACCATACCTCGGGAGCTCATGCTTCATGAAGTTCATCAGACGTAAAAGGGAAAATTGTAACGACCTGCATTATAAACTTGTTTGTACAAGAGGTGCCGTGCTCCTCCTCTGGGGCATTCATTTCGTATCTGAGCTTTGTGTGTGACTTTATACTGTACAAAACCCACCTGTTCAGCCAGATGTACATAGAATGTTGACCTGCAATCAAGTGCAACTTTAAGTGTTACCAGTAAGAGACAGTTGTCAGATACTGTAACACAGGATGTCTCAGGCTGCCGATTACTAACTTGTGTAATCACAGTGTAAGGTCTGCCTTATCCGAGCTTATGGGTGTTGTTTTTTCAGCATTGTAACATATTAACTGAAGTTTAAGTTATTAGCAGTGTGACTGTGACCTAACAGCATCGGCTCTGCCACCTCTGGCCAAGCAGAGGGAAATGGACGTTCTGGCTTTGGGGAGCATGGAACAGTTTGCCAAGCCTGGAGGGGCAGGTGCTCTTAATCCCGATGAAGGACACGGGTAAGTCAGGAATCTCCAGCTGCTGTGGAATTCTGACCGGCAATTGCAATAGGAAAAACAACGCAGCCTGAACACTCTTGACTTTCTAGAAGTTAAACATAAGGGGTAGATGTCAGGTAAGGAGTACTGTAACCCCCGTGCAGCAGTGCCAGCTAAAGCCAAGGAGTTCTGAGCCCTGGCCACTCACAAATGTGCAGCACGCGTGGGAGGCTCTTTCACCACTGTGCATGGCAGGCAGGTTACGCCAGGCACATCTCACCAACACAAACAGGTCCCGGCTCCAACACAACTTTAAACCAAGTACATAAACGTTTCCTCTTTGAGAGCTGGGGCCCGGGTGCTCACTGTGCCACAGAGCTGCCCTCCAGGGGAGGAGGGGACAGACCGTCCCCTGCTTACTGCAGGCTAAGCACACCTGAGGCCAGTGGTCATTAAAACATACAATAGAGCTACAGTTCAGCTGTTAGGTTTTAGTTCAGTACCATTTAATTAGCCCCTTAGCATGGTACCAGCTGTCTTAATTGTTTCCACTAGTTCTATTCTTTACATTAATATTCTCTTTCTAGTCTCTGAAGAAGGGTAAGCGAATAAGCCAGAACAGAGTTGAAGTGCTCTCCACATGCTGCCTTGTGTTACCAGATTTCTTTACTGGAATGAGGTGAAGCTTCAGGCTGGGTGATGAAGCTCGTCCTTCCAAAGCGCCCACAATCCACCTGGTTACAAGAGAGGAGCGTGTACCACAGGCAGGAATGCTTTGGGACGAGCCAGGCCTGGAGTGCTTCAAGACCACTTAGATACTTTTCCAGAAAGAGCGATTGAACTGTCCTTCATGCATCAGTGAAGGATGGCTCTTCTAAAGGAAGGAAGCTGGGGAAAGTGACAGCTGGATTAAGAAGTCAGTTGTAAAGTAATTTTGTTTGTTGTTGAGACAGATAAATGTCCCTAAGTTTGGGGACAGCACTGTTTCAAAGTTTGGAGAACTGAAGAGCAGGCAGAAAAGATTTTTCAAGCATCAACGCGATTAGTCATGTCAGGTCAAAAAACACATCATTTTTAAGGCCAAAGCAGCATCCAGTGCAAAAGCATTCAAGCTAAATCCTGGAGCCCCTTACCAGAAAGCTGGAACACAAGACTGGAGGTACCCACATACTGCAACTGAGCAAGAGGAGCATTTCAAGACCCCACAACCCTTTCTCCGCAAGGACTTACCTGTTTCATAGCCTCAGGGCCCATTCCCTGCCCCAGCACTGAAGGATGCGCCGGGCCTATCCCAGCACATGAAACCAGCAGCACAGACAGGGCAAAATAAAGTCAATGCACATGCCTTATTTTCACAGCATTTTTTAATATTTCAGAGAACTGTACTGCCAGTTCAGCGTAGGTATTCCTTACCAAATTAGTCACTTGCATTTCTGAGAAACATTCTAGACAAAGGAATGTTTCCTAGAGGGACAGGCCCTGTCATTTCCAAGCATTAAGTGCCAGACTTCTAATAAATCTTAGAAGTAGGAAACTGTCAGGGTTCTCCCATGACTGGCTTTGTGTGCAGATGAATGAGGTGATACATGGCATAACTTCTGAGCAGTTTGGTTTATTACATGAAGGTCACATAACTGTATATTTGCCTACTTTGTACACAATTGTCTAGGCCCACGCACAGGGGCTTCTAAGCTCTTCTAGTACTGGCAAGCACCAGTGAATTCTGGAACAGAGAATCAAGTGCCTTAAGTTCAAATTGGGACCTTGGTAGATGGATCTTGCACCCAGTTTATCAGGAATGTACAAATGTCTTTATTCAAAAAATACAAAATAAATTATCTGTAGGCATGGACAATGACTGTAAACAATTACACGTGTTAAATGAAATCCAGTAACTGATGGTTACAGTGATTCTTTTAAACACCAGCCTCACTTCAGTCACTATCCACCCTCCTGCACTGACAGCTGAGGTTCTTAAAGTCAGAACTGTCAGTCTTAACCAGCACAGCTCACCATGCTTCCCCAGCTCAGGAATTAGAACATGCCACCTCCCATTCCTCCACCCATCCCACCCATCCCTCCCATTGCCGGCTCCTTCTCTTCTTTAGGAACTTCAGTCACCACTGCTTCTGCTGTTGATAAGAGAGAGGCAACACCTGCAGCATCCATCAGAGCAGTTCTCACAACCTAAAAATAGGAAAGAAATAACTTAATACCTGCTGACTTCTCACAACAGCTGGGAAGGAGGAAAGTGGAAAGTTAGAGGCTATTTTAGGTTACCTTCGTTGGGTCTATGATTCCTTTTTCTACCATATTTACAAAGTCCCCAAGCATTGCATCATAGCCAACCTCTGATGGACTCTGCAGGATTTTTTCAACTATCAATGATCCTTCAACACCTGCATTCTTGGCAATAGTCATTGCTGGGATTTTCAGAGTTCTCTTTATTATTTCAATGCCTGTAAGAAAAAGGATGTTTAGGATTACACAGTACATACGCTACTCCTAGTGCCAAGGCACTCGTGCTAGCAATCAGTACAAGAGAACCCTCTGTGAGAACACATGTGATTTTGTCATTTCCACAGAAAAAGAATTCTCTGCTACTTGACATTTGTCAAATGAAAGCATCGCAGGGCATTTTATAAAGCATCAGGAAGAAAGAAAGTCTACTCTTCACACTCCTGCATTCAAGCAATTTACTTACCAATTTTCTGATCTTCATTTGCTGGAGATAAGGCATCTAAAGCTGGAATGCAGCGAAGCAGCGCGCAGCCACCGCCTGGAACAATGCCCTCCTCTACGGCAGCACGGGTAGCGTTCAGGGCATCAGTAACTCTGTCCTTCTTCTCATTCACTTCGACATCACTTGTGCCACCAACCTACAAGAAAACAGCTACACATCAAGGTCCACACAAGGAGACTGCGTGGGAAAACGCTGCTGGCTACAGAACTGCTGCTACAGAACTCAACAGCCAACTTGACTCATTCACTGAGAAGTGCCAGAAAGCAAAGCCGTGCTCTCCCACACCGGCAGTGTTCTTTTGTAGCTCAGCACAAAGAAGCCTGAACACACAGTGTTAGCTGATTATTTCACCAAGATCCAAATAGCAAGGTGTAGCACTGTAAGTCGTCAAATTCCTTACCCCCAATCAGCTACTAACATCACAAGACACCCACGCAGCAGGAGCTCAGTTCAGCAATGAAGGACTTCCCTAAGAAGTTTAACTTCTCACCTTCAATACTGCTACTCCATCAGATAGCTTGGCCAATCGCTCATTCAGTTTTTCTTTTTCATAGTCGCTTGTGGTAACTTCTAGTTGTTCAATGATTTCTTGAATACGTTTTTCAATTTGAGCCTTCTCACCCTTCCCCTTTAGAAGCATCGTGTCATCTTTTGTCACAATGACCTCGCCAACTTTACCGAAGTCATGAGGCTGAATATCTTCCACATTTAGGGTCAAGCCTTCTTCTCCAAACACCTGAAAAATTACAGGAATCATGGGAATTCACATCTTATCTGTACACAAAGTTTCTGTTTATAGGCACAGGAACACACAGAGCAGATTACAAGTGTGACACGGTCACACTGCTGCAGCTGAATTAAACAACTCTTCCCTTCTCCAGAGGAGTCCAGGCGCACAGGCACTGCACAAACCGGCCCCCACAGAGCAGAGCTGCCAACCTCTCACTCATGGCTGAGCCATGTAACTCACCGATTCGAAGCAGAGTTGTGTTACAGAGCTCCTCCTGCGTTACGAGGGGTTACGAATATTGGCACTAAATGCACTTTAGACTAGGATTTACCCAGTCTATTCTAAACATTTTAAAGAGTTAACATGTGCCACACTCAAGTGCGGGCAGCTGTGAGCCCATCAGTTTTAGAAGACCACAAGAAAGTTTTACTATTTCTAAGAAGTTTCCTTGATGTTCCTCCTCCTTCCCCTTAAAAGCCTAAATGCTATAATGAAATTGTGTGTAACTGCAGTCAGATTAAAAGGACACATTACTCATGGTTGGCCAGGGCTGTATTACACAGCAACATCTGCGTTCAAACAAAGTACGATGATTCAAACACAAGCATCACTGTTAAATTTTTGAAAAAACAGGACAGGGCCTGCAACACAGCAAATACATGCTGTGGACCTAAAAATATATGTTCTTTTCCTCCTTAAGTACCACTAGCATTTCTTCGAGCAAAAGGCCAAAGAAAACATCATTACTTACAGCACCACCAGTAGCAATTGCCATATCCTTAAGCTGGTTTTTCCTGTTGTCACCAAAACCTGGAGCTTTTACAGCAACAACCTGAAGACCAACTTTCAGCCTGAAGAGAAGAATTCAGAAAGCAACATTGCACACTTGTTCAGAGAACAAGTCCACTAAAAAAAGCTAATTCAGTACAGCTCTATCAAGCAAACAAAAAGATCTGGTTTTGCTCAGAAAGGTCATCAGGAAACAACTGAAACTGAACTGATGCGCAGTACTGAGAGCTGCAAAAATTGCCCTTCCTTGGGTACCGGTAAGGGAACAGACAGCAGCCCCACAGAGCAGCAAATACACGCTTGTGTAGGTCTTCCTTGAAAAGGATGAAAACACACAAAAAAGGCAATATGTATCTAGAAGTATGGATTTTAAGCCTTACCTGTTCAAGACGAGAGTGCTGAGTGCTTCTCCATCAACATCTTCAGCAATAATGACCAAAGGTTTGCGGTGAGAATTGGCAATTTCAAGAGCTGGAACTATGGACTGTACACTAGAAATTTTCTTTTCACTAATTAAAACATAAGCATCCTGGAATTCACATTTCTGCCCTGCAGAAACAACATACATTGTATGAACAACCCCATAGAAACGTATCAACCACTCCCTTAAATTTAAGGAGCTACTCTGGAGCAGCTGTTGCACTTTTTCAACAGCATTCAAGAGAGACACCAATTGTTTTCTCCAAGAGTCCCCTGTGAATTCTGCACTGCCCTGGAGCATTGCAGGGCCAGCTTCGCTCGGCATGGACACTGTCCATACTGGGGGAGGAAGGGGGTGAGGGAAGGAAGCCCCTGTCCTATTGCCATGGAAGGTAACAGACTGTGAAGTCTTTGTAACAGGTACCATTATTTCTAACTTGTCAGAGCTGCTGCAAGGGCTGTGGCACGCATCACCCTGAACTCACCTTTGGTTGTGTTAATAAAATACGGAGAGATGTAGCCTCTGTCAAATTTCATACCCTCAATGATTTCCAGTTCATCGTTTAGAGTTTTTCCATCCTGTTTAGATGCAATAAAGTCCACATTAAAGACCCCTTCTTTACTACCAAAATCACAAGTATATTTTAGCATACTACACGCAACAGAATCAAAGGCTCTGCACCACGTATCAGCCACTGTTTGTGGGCAGCAGCAGCTCCATCACAGGGCACAGAAGCCAGCCCTCACTGGAGAAGGGACAGCCTGCACACTGGTCAGTTCTTACCTTGACAGTGATTACACCCTTTCGTCCAACTTTTTTCATGGCATCAGAAATTATGTTGCCAATTTCCTGATCTCCATTTGCTGATATTGTGGCAACCTGAAACAATAAACCATTTAATCACATTTCACTATACAAGTGATTTGTTTCCTTGCTACAAAGAAAATCAGAATAACCATTTTTAACTCTCCCGTTTCCTGACAAGACAAGACAGCTGACTGTAGCACACCCACCCCAGGACCCCAGAACTCTGTCAGAAGGGCTAATGGCTCTCGTGCAGCTCAAGCCCAAGGCCACATCTTGTGCACCAGACTCCCGCCGTCACACAGGCCACGTGAATTTGCAGCCATGGGGAGAAATGTGCCATGAGAGCCAACACTTCAGGTGCCTGAGACCCAGCTGGGCACTCAGCTCCACCTGAACCTCCCACAGGAGATTGGCCACACTCCCAGCAGTCCACCACCACCTCCCATCCACAAACACACCTTCGCTCTCTTCAATTCTTCCCAAGTACACAAGTTTACGTTTTAAGACCACGTTCTGGAAAGAAACTTGAAGATGAGAAAACCACCTACTTCTAACTAATTTTTAGCAGTGCAGTTGAAGGTAGAATACTGAGAATTTTAAATAACTCAAGCAAATGAAAATGTTATCATGAAGATCATACAATGAAGCAGTCTGAATATTGACATCTAAAAAAAATACTCAGGTGCCACATATGCACAACTTAATTCCATTAAACCTGACTTCACAAAACTTTCTCTGAAAAGCAGTTACAGAAACCTGGGCTGAATTTCATTTCTTTTTCTTACCTGTGCAATTTCTTCTGGAGTTGTAACAGGTTTAGACAGCTTCTTCAGCTCAGCTATGACAGCATCAACTGCAAGCATCACCCCTAAAGATGAAGGGATTACTTGTGAGTGAAGAAAACAAGGTGTGCAGCACAGAACCCACCCCCTCAAACAGGTTAAGTTTCAAACCAAAGTCCACATTGCACAAACCCATCGAGTTTGCAAGTTCCAAAACAAGTGATGAGTAGCGCTAGCTCCATAGTCATTTGTACACCTAGTGATCATTTTTTTTACAACTGGTGTGACATACTTTCCATCATGATTGAAATTTATGGCAAGCTTATTTACATAGCACTGGTAAATTTATAGACTTACCAGAAATCAACTAAATGCAGAAGTGGCTTTAAATTGAGTTTAAATAAGTTAACTGCCTCTAAAATACTAGAATTATTAGAAAAATTAAGAATTGTTTTAAGTAAGGTAATAGAAACAAGTGGGTTTTCTATGCGTTACTATTCATATAAATCTTTGTGGCTCTTCAAGAAGAGTGAAACTTATTCCAGAAGCCAATCAGATTTGGGATATGAAAAGTAAAGAGACAGCGATTAAACATTAAAAACAAGCAAAAAAAAAAATTACCCCTCCTGATTTCTACTGGATTAGCTCCTTTGCTGATCTTCTCAAAGCCTTCCTTGGCAATAGCACGTGCAAGTACCGTTGCAGTCGTGGTACCATCTCCTGCTTCTTCATTTGTGTTGTTGGCAACATCTTGAACTAACCTGGCTCCAATATTTTTGTATTTGTCTTTTAAGTCAATTGCCTTTGCTACTGTCACGCCATCTTTTGTCACTTTGGGACTTCCCCAGCTTTGTTCAATAATAACTGTTCTTCCCTAGAGTGATAAAGTACAAATATTAAATCAAGGCTAAATAATTCACAGCATGTTACTTTAAGAGTTCTACTGAGGATTAAAATCCCTTTGAACAGACACAGCCAAACAGAAACATCCCCTCGCACACAGCTTTCAGCTGGGACTTTTTCAAGCACACACGTTACCAAAACTCGTACCATGGAAAAACGGCTCAAAACTTTCATACTTTCACAGAATAAGGCCTCATTCCTCAGCCATAGTGCTTAATACCACAGACTCAGGCCTGCAACTAAAATGAGGCTGGCCTTACACAGAGAAATAATTGAAAAGATTCCCTCTAACACTGTTACTTCCCCCTAAAATTAAACTATAATGACATAATGAACCGAATTTGAAAAATTCTCATCAAATCACAGTAATAGTCTGTGCAACTGAAATACAGTAAGTTTATGTGACTGAACAACAGTAATACAAAGCCCAATCTGTTACATGTTTAGGGAAGAAAAAAATACCAGCAGAGACTTGCAAACCTTATTAGCAATTAACAAAGAGAACTGAGAATACTTCACAACTTTGTGTTAATGTGTTGCAGTAATTTCTCAAGCACTGAAAGTTAACAAGCTGTTCTTTGTGGCAGTACCTGCATTCAACTAAAAACCTGGACTATCCTATGCAACATATACAGACACAGCTAATACAGCAAATACGGACCACACAGGGAACGGGCCAGACACACCTGCACAAGAAGTTTGCTTGTTCCCAGATGAATTTAATAGCCCGAATAGCAGCCCAAATCAGTTTGAACCTGAGGCAGCAGAAATGTAAGGAGCCACCTCTGGTTCACTGCTGCTCTGAATCTCTTTAGCTATCCTGACAGCTGGAGCTGTTAGAAGAGGGGAAGGGAGAGCAACTGCCTCACCTCACACCACTGCTGGCTGGCTGACCCTGCACCAGTCCCCTCACCTGGCCTGTCAGGCCCAGCCCAGGGCTGACCACGCTGGCTCCTGCCGCAGCTGATCACAGCCTGTGCAGCTCCAGCCCCAGCTGGAGTTTGCATCACGTGCTAAGCAAGCCAGCTACGCACTGCCATGCAGCACCGCCATGCCGCACCGCTCCTCGCTGCACACAGCCCCTCACATCTGCCTCAATGCCTTAACTAACTTGGGATTCCTGCCATGCACGAGGCTACACTGCTCCTGAAGTACAACTACCCCTAGAAGCTGCAAAAGAAACGTTAGGCTTCAGTTACTGACATTGAACTCGTGCATGAGCTTACACAACTAACTGTACTATAAAACAATTATCCCCAAATAACATACAATCTGACTTCTTACTGCTACTTCATTTGACCTGAACTTTTCCTAAAAGTGAACTTTCTAAAAGTGGATCAAGAGTAAGAAAACTCTGCATGATCCTGCTACTGGTAATTTCTTCATGTAGTTTCTTCTTCTTTTGCTTAATTTCATTCTCTATTTCAGCACGGTTTTATTCCAAGTGTTTGTTTTGTAGCTACGATGACCCACACGTCAAAATCTACTTATATCTGCTCACATTAAAGGACTTACACTTGACAAACACTTTCTATCTGTGTTTCTGAAGAAAGGAACACAACTAGTAAATACACATACATTTTGAATGGTTCCACATGCCAAGAACCCAAGCACTTGCATGAACTAGTTCTAACCATGTAACCAACACGTTGGTAGCCATAGATTGCATGAGACTGCAACCCACATTTCTTTAAATGCAGAACAATGCCCAAGGGAAGTTTCCTCACCAGAAGGGTATTTCCTTAAATGCTGGAAGCAGAATCTGGCATTACAGTACAATCCCTAAATCTCTACAAATCCATGGAGAACAACAGATAAAGTTGAGCATGCCGGGGGAAAAAAGCCCCACAAGGTTACAGTAAATTGCATCAGGCACTGCCCTTTAACCAGCACATTAGACACTCACAAAGTGGCCCGATCCAAGAAAATAGTTAAATTAACTCACTAGACTTAAACTTTGTTCCTTTACAGAAAACAGACACAGCTCGCTGACATCACAGTTCCTTAACCTTCATCTGGCTCAGCTCCTGGTGTTTGTGCCTTTGAATAGTGCCAACAGAGCACCAGAAACGTGCAAGAAATACATGAAAGAATTTTAGAGGTCAAGCAGCCTTGAGAAGAGCTACCATGCATCTACTGTTATCACATGGTACAGAGATTCCTATGACCCTAAAGAAAAATCAGTGTCTCTTCCTTAAAAAGGAGTCTCATTTCGAGCACACTGCATGACTGTGCAGAATACAGTAGCCACTTTTCCAAAAGACCTAGAACTCGCAGAGAACCCACACAGTACACTCTGTCCTAGAAGCAGCACAAATGAACACCACTGCCACAGAATTTCACTGATAACATTTACCAGCCCAACGCTACATTTTCAATGTCTCTTTCACATCGTTAATACTAAAAAATGATACCAAACCGTAATTTGTAAAAAAACAAAAGTCCCTAAACACCTCCCAACCAAAAAAGCATCCACATGCTAATTAACTCACCTCCTGTAAGTTATGTACTGCATTATTACAGACTGTTAATGAGCCATGGTAACCTATTACCCACATCCCCTTAATCTTCAAGCTGTTTAAATAAATACACTGTAGCAATGCAATTCATTTTGCCTTGTTACTATGAAAAGCCCAGGCACCAATGTCATGGTTCAGGTGACAAAAATGGCTGCTTGCAGTAGCCTGTCCATTCCCCTGCATCTCTGTGCTACAGATGATAATCATGCAGCTCCACCGGGGGAACCCTAACAACTGTTTTTCCAACTATGTTGCTTTTAAGCAGATCAAAGCATTAACATTAAATAATGCAAAATCTTCTATTACCTTTGGCCCCATAGTGACAGCTACAGCATCTGCTAGAAGATCGACTCCTTGAAGCATAAGAGCTCTGGCATCTGCTCCAAATCTCACATCTTTTGCGTATGCTCGTGTTAGATGAGGGGCGAGTGCTCTGGACACTGGCCTGATCTGACGGAGTACTGCAGATAAACGGAGCATGTCTGAAAAATTAAAACAAATTCAGGAGAAAATATGAACGTCATGTTTCCGCACGGTTACTTCTAAAACAAAAGGGAAGAAAAAGGAATTAGGAAGCGAAGCGAGTAACCACGAGCTTTTAGTAGTTTCTTGCCTGGTTGAAAGGCTATAGAAGCAACTTCAAGGAAGAGGCCTGGGAAGCCTGGATCCTCCAGCTCCAAAGCCAGCAGCCTCCAACAGCTCTCAGCTCCTCCCGCCGTGCCTTCCCCTGCAGCGGGGCGGGAGCCGGCGCAGTCAGCGAGGGACAGCAGCGGCTCCTCAGCGTGGGGGCCGGGCTCTGAGGGGCCGCAGCACGAGGCTCCTGCGCCCCCCGGCCCGCAGGAGGGAGCAGGCACATAGAGGGGGGCGCCGGGGTTCCCCCGGGGCGGGCCGGGGCCTCGCGCCACATGTCCCCTACCCGCAGGACACGCGCAGCAAGGTCAAGAGCCGCTCGCCCCCTGCC
>VXBW01004074.1:700576-793112 GCA_013400375.1 Thinocorus orbignyianus | reverse complement strand
TCCCTGCCAGAGGCTAGTAGCGGTGGTCCCTGCTGTGCTAGTGGGGCTGGGCTGAGCCGCGGGAGGGGGGAAGGAAGGAAGAAAGTAAGGAAGGAGGGAGAGAGAGAGGGAGGGAGAGAAAAGAAGAGAGGAGAGGAGAAGAGGCCGTGGGTCCTTGCCTGCGAACGGGGGTGTCCTGGCGGGTCCGGGAGCGCCGCAAGGTCACGCGTCCTTGGGGTAGGGACAGTGATACCGGCTATCGCAGGGGCAGCGGGCTGGGGCTGGTGGGGTGTCTGCCAGGGCCTGCCCGGGGCTTCCCGGATGCTTTAGCCGAGCGTTCTGCGCCTGCGGTTACGTGAGTGTCCCGTTAGCCATGAGCGTGTGGAAGAGGGCTGCGGGCAAGCCCGACGCGTTTTATGCTGCGTCATTCATTCTCTATATTCTATAAACTTCTTTTTTTTAGTGGACATCTTACTTGGAGGGGAGAACTGGGCATGGGCAGAGCTGTCTGTGTCCTTGCATTAATACTTTTTTTTTTTAATGATCCTGCTAATGTGAGGCATTAGCAGCTCTTAAAACTTGAGTGCAAAGTAGCCGCCTTGGTAAGTCTGGTTGCTTATTTCTATTAAGCACAGAACGTTTCAAAGAAAAACAAAAAGAGGATGTTAGCTGTTACCTTTACAGAATGAAAATGATCACAGTTGGCAGCCTTTTCCTCTTTGTTCATCGTTGTAGTAGTAACGTTAGTGTGAGGGACACACATCTCTTGTGCTGTCTTTTGTTCATGCTGTGCCTGTCATTCTGTTTTCCCTCCATTTTAAATTGTGTGTGTGTGTATTGATGTCAGTAAAGGCTGCGTGGAAGCCAGGCTCTTCTTTCTAGCTGTTTCTGTGCGTGTGGGCTCTGGGTACCTGTCTAGTGGAGCACTATCTCCATGTGACTTGGCAAGTCGCCATATCTTCCCTTTTGAATCCAAGCAAGTTCCTTCTTCCTGACCCCTGCTTGCTGGGATTTAGTGCTTGCATTTATCCAGCACAGCACGTGAGGTTAGGCTGTTATTTCTGAAATGCAGCTGGTGGCATTAAGTAGGTGCAAAAAACCCAAACCCACCCAACCAACAGCAAGAAAACCCAGCAGGAAAAACCACCCCAACCCTAACTCTGCTTAAGCAGAGGCGGATATGGAAGCAGTCAAGGTAGAAGTATGCCTGTCTTCCTGCTTCTAGGGGCTTAAGCCTAAAGTTTCCTGTAAGGTTGTAGTCTGTTTGTAGAAGTCGGTGCAAGTAACAGTACCTTTGCGTCAGACTTCTGACTTTGGAGGAGGTGTGGCATTATGTGAAATGGTAAGGACCACAAGTACCTGAAAAGACTGACATGGGATACCTGATCAGAGTTCTGTTTCTTTAGAACATTTCACTACGTGAATAAAAATGCAACTATGCCCAGATGTCCTTAATCATCATTAAATCTAGTTGTGAACATGAATGAATCTATTGCATGTAATGAAGAGATATGCTTGCGAAACTATAGTAACTAAGGCTTTGGGATTAAAAGCCTACAGAGTTTTTCAGCCAGAGGTGGCAGCTGCTCCATCCCCTGGTGGTTTATTCCCCAGCCAGAGGACACCTTCCTGTGGCTGAACTGCCAGGACTGGCCAGCATCTGCTTGTGTCTTTAGCAATTTCTGATGCAATCAGTGATGGCTTTGCTACTATTGCAAAAAATAGTGTTCTTGCTGCTCCTACAGAGAAATGCTCAGCAGTTATCTCAACTGATGAATTTATCTCAAAAGAGAAATCGCTGTTTTTTTTTTAAAAAAACTCTTTTAAGTTGCAATTTTGTTGTAATGTTCCTCTTACTGAAATGAACAATTACTTCCACAGGCAGGAAAAGCATTTAGGAAATTTCTTCCTCTCTTTGATCGTGTTCTGGTTGAACGATGTGCAGCTGAGACAGTAACTAAAGGAGGCATCATGATTCCAGAAAAAGCTCAAGGGAAAGTGCTACAAGCAACAGTAGTAGCAGTTGGATCAGGAGCCAAAGGAAAGGTAAATACCCTGAATCAAAACGAGTGTTTAGAATCAGTAAGGATGTGGTGGTAGCTGAAATATTATCATAAGAAAGGGATGGTTGCGGTCTAAATTTAGAGAGAGCTCATAGACATGAATGATGGCAATAGCTGAAGTTAGCAATATAGATCGAAAGAGGAGGCAGAAATCTCACGTTCTCTTGACTGGCTCTGACCTTGAGTTCCAGCATTCCTTTCATCATTTGTAAAATGGAAAATGCTTGCATTTAAAAAATAAATACTATTTATTGATATTTATCAGTAGCTTTAAACACTAGTGGTGTGGGGTTTGGTGCAGTTCTTTCTTTTTTTGCATTTCCTTGGTGGGTTTGGTTGCGTTTGTTTGGGTTGTTTTTTTTTCTGCTTTTGTAATTTCAAATGCATAAGCAGTGTTTGGGGAGATACCTTGTTTCAACACTTCTCAGACAAAACCTTGAAGGAGTAGCAGCCGCCTTTGTTAAAATGATTACGTGCCTGAATTTCTGTGACTTTTGTGGTATCCCAGAGTATGCCATTTGTTGTCTTGTGCCGTGCAAATACCATTGTCCATAAGAATTAGCCTTACTGGTCAAAAGAAAATCAAGAATCAAATAATTTTTACATGTTTTAATAATCTTGCATGTTGAATATGCATCTGGGATCATAAAAAAGGCAATCTTCACGTTCCAAATATGACAGTGGCTGTGGGCTTTAGCATCAGAAACATTTTTCCCCCACCAAAGCAGTGTTCAGTTAGTAGCAACCATGCAAAACAGGTTAAATTTCAACTTGGGCATGTTGACTCAGACTTTTTCTTTACCACAGGTCCCTCTATACATACCATGTTTTGTGGCAGTACCTGATTTCCAAAGCTTTGTATTGTGCAATGATGCTTATATTTGACTAACGTGCTATTTCTTAGTTTAAAATACAGAATTTATCTGGTGTTTCTTAACTGATTTGCCATCAACAGTGGCAAGCTGGTCAAAGTAACAAAGATGGGAATGTACTTTTAACGGGCATTTGGAGCAATGAGCCTTGGCTATAGAATGCAGAAGTGGACTTTCTCCCTCCATTTTAGAAGGAGGCTTCATGGTCCATCAGTTTCTCAAGTTTCTTGCATGCTGGTTTGTTGGGGTTTTTTGTTTGATGAAGTGAAGATCTGTTTAGTATGTTAATTGAAGACCTCACAGTTGTATTTATACTCAAAATTAAATGAACATCAATTACATTTGGAAAGTCACTGCAGTTCTACTGCCTAAATATTGCAAGACTCCAGTGTCTGACAACAGACTGATGTGATATTTTTCCTGATAAATCTTTATTTTTTAGTTTCATTGTGTATCTAAAATACAAAATCATTGTGATTTCTTGAATGTTTTATATGTGGATGAATCATGGCATTTCAGAGGAATTCCACTACATTCTATTCTGTCTATATTGTGTAAAACTAAGAACGTTTTTTTTTTTCCTTTCAGAATGGTGAGATTCAGCCAGTGAGTGTAAAAGTTGGTGAAAAGGTTTTGCTGCCAGAATATGGTGGTACTAAAATTGTACTAGAAGATAAGGTAGGTTTCCCAACTTTGTGAACGCAAGTTGAGCTGGTTCCCAAAATGCCACACTGCCAGTGAGAAATGCTGTAGTTACTTCACAGGGTGAGCAGTGTTTGGGAAAGGCCATTGTTGATATTCCTGTGGCAGGAGCTGGATGCAGCCAGCTTCTGGTACCTGTGGCACTCACTGCTTCCACCCAGGCTTAAAAGGAAGTGACCAGAGACACCTTGAATCCTCTGGCTTGACTTTTGCTGGGTGAACAAAGTGGCTCCACGTGCCCAGTGTATATAGGAGGGAAACCTGGCAGGGAAAGTCAAAGAGCATTTTATGAACCAAAATACCTCTTTTCAAGAAGTCAGCATTAGTCTTGCTTAACTCACTTTGATTTTGTACTTCGTGACTGTGGTGGCCCTGATGTCAGAACAAGACAGTATTTGCAAAACAACTGATATGACAGGTAATAATGTTTCTTCTCTTTGCAGGACTACTACTTGTTTAGAGATGGTGACATTCTTGGGAAATACGTGGACTAAACTTCTTGCAGTATCAGTCATCCATTCCAGTAAAACGCTGAAATTTTCTTTCATCATGTAAATAACGTCCTTTATTTTATATTAACCAGGCATTGAGTCTCTGAAGTAACGTGTGATCTCACTGTAATGATGGAACACAAATAAAAATATGTACAGTCAGAAATGGGTTGCTCTTGCTTGAGTTCCATTGAACAGTGAAATTCAGATGACCACCAACAAGCCTTAATGATTCCAAACGCCACCATTTTATATCCTTATCTCTGTACTGAGATTGTAAAGGTCTTTACAATAAATATCTAAAATTATTCTGCTTCTGTCTCAGTTTCTACTCTTACTCAGTGAAACTGAGTCTCAGTTGTACAAAGAACTAATATCTGAAACTTCAATCGTCATAGTACATTATTTTCTCTAAACTTGTATGACGCTGGGAGATGAGTTTAAAATGGCTGTCACGCATGCAGTGATGAAGGGGACTTTTCGGCAAGTTTCCTTGTACACTGGGCTTCATCCTAAGATAACTGATGGGTTTTTAACTTGTGTTAGCAGTAGCTAAGAAACCGGTACACTGGAAGGTTAATGCACACAAACCGCCCTGCCACAGACAGCCTGTCCCACAGCTGTCTAAAAGCTTGGTACTAGTCATAGCTGTGCTAGAACAGTTCATACGTGTAGCAGGTAAGAAAAAACACTATAATCCATTAATTTTGCCAATAAAATCTGCTTAACTTCTGGAGGGAAATTAATCAGCAGATTTGGGGCTGCTGCAACTGTCTTTACTGATTACTACATTAGCTCACCAGATCTCCAGTGTTGCCGTAGAATCATCCAGGCCCGAAGGGATCAAGCAGGATGTTGTGGGGGACCGTGTCAAGGGCTTTACAGAAGTCTAGATAGATCACATCCAGAGGTCCTCTGCCGACACAGTAACTGTTATAGAAGGCCACTAGGTTAGTCATGCAGGACCTGCCCCTAGTAAAGTCATGCTGGCTGTCCCAAACCATCTCGGTGTCCTCCACGTGCCCAAGCATGGCATCAAGAAGGATCTGTTCCATGATCTTCCCAGGCACGGAGGTGAGGCTGACAGGTCGGTAGTTCCCAGGGTCCTCCTTTCTACCCGTTTTAAAGATGGGTGTGATGTTTCCTTCCAGTCCATAGGGAGTTCTGACCACCACGATTTTTCAAATATCACGGAGAGTGGCTTGGTGACACGTCAGCCAGTTCCTTCAGGACTCTGGGATGTATAGCTCAGTAGAGAGCTCATTTGACAAACTATTTCCTTTATCCTTAATGCAACATTCTTGAATAGGAAGACATTTACTTAAATAATGCTGAAGCAACAAATGTGCATATTTCAACCACCCTGTCCTGCCTTGGAATAGGATTCAAGGTTATTCACGCACGAGTGGGCAAATCTGCGCTTGCCACGGTGTGTTCCTAGCTATGCCTTCGGAGTTGGTGTGTGCATGGTGGCCTAGTGCAGTGTGAGAACACACTGCCTTAAAATGCTTTGACATAGTCTTGTATGAAATAAATCTATATTGGTTGTTGCTACTGAAACTTTAGTAGCAGTGGTTAAAGGGTTCTTGTTCTCATTATGTTCAAGCTGATCAAAATCAACAGTGCTAGATACATTATAAGCCTTATTTTCTTCTAATGAAAAAATACAGAACATCAGCAGCTGCAGGGCTGCACTTCAGCTTCAACAGACTCTGAAACACAGTGTATTTTCTGGCAGGGCAGTTTCATGTTCTTCCCCACAGCTGAACTTCAGCACAGAGGTGAACTGGAGCTGCTTTTCCACCCAGAAGGCAGTTCCTTTAGGAGCTACATCTGACAATCCTGGCTGCGCTGCCTTTTGCTCCTCTCAGCTGGGTGCTGTGCTGCTCCTTGGCTGGTTACCACCTGCCTGCTTGGGGGCTGTAGGCAAACATCACGCTGGTCGGGTGATTAAACTGCCACTGCACTGAGATGTGTACTAACAGGGGAGATGCTACATTAAAAAAATATATATTTTGGTATAAAAGCCCTACTTCTTGAAGTCTGCCCTATAGAAGTTTTACTTTAGGAGTTTACAGCAGTACACATTACAGCTAAAACTCAAGATTATCACACTACAAGTATCTTAAAAGATGATTGATTGCGTAATGAAACAAACTCACTGGGAAGTATTATCTTCCTCTAGAGCAAGCATAGCACGCCCTTGTCTTCCACGATTAGGCAAGTATTCTGGTGTAGTCGCACACCAAAGAAGGGGAAGGTGGATAGCATAGTTACAAACTACTTAACCTTACAGAAACCAGGCCGCATCTCAAGGAAAAAAAGACAGGGTAGGAATCAGCTCCCAGCAGAGAAACCTCTGAGCCTGACATTTCAGCATTGCTTTCAACAATGTCCTGTAGAGACATACTTCACAGAGGGTCCCTGCTCATGGCAAATAATTTTGTAGTGTTTCTGAGGAGCCACTACAACCCATGGGGGTGTGATCTGAGGGCCAGAGACCAGAGGTAGCACATGCCCCCTCACTACTTGCAGTACTGCCTTCACCCCCAAGTGCCGGACCCCTCACTCGCACAGCAGCGCTGCGTCAGCCTGCGCCCCAGCGTGGGAGTGCTGGTCTCACACAGCAGCGCTGCCACGCACACCCCACACCAGTCTCTCCCTCTCCCCCAAACCCTAATGCCAACCCATGCTCTCAGCCCCAGCAGATTTTCATCAGCTAAACTAAATATTTAGCATGGCCGTATCTGCTAGTTTAAAAACAAAAGTCACAGTTTCATGGAAACTTTAATGGGAATAAGTAGTTTATGGATGCAAAACAAAAACCCTTTAAAGTCTAATCAAAGGGAGGACATGCCTGAGTGTCTGCTGGATCGACAGACACAGAACATTTTATTCTTGCACCATGAGGCTATCACTGTGAGCAAGGACAAGGTAACTTACACTGCAAAGTCAATCCATCTGCTTTTGCTGCTTTTTAGTCCATGAGTGCACGTCAAATTCTAGGTGCTGTAGGGGAAGACAGAATCAACCACAAATGCTCTTTCTTTGCCGTGTTGTTCCTGTAGGAATTTAGACTTCTTTATTTCTCTGTTTCCTACACTATTTCAAAGCTCCATTTTTAGCAGAAAGTGTCACATATTGCCCTACCTGCCTTTTAGGGGGATACAGTTCTTCCCAGTCTTTCCTCAGGCTGTCTGAATCATAAAGAAACAAAGCGGATTCCATCTCCTTTTGGTACTTTCCTAACATCTCAGAACTGCTTCCTTCAGCAGCAGCTATACTGGTTTCAGAAAACCTTTATTGTCCTGATTATGTTATCCTGCCAGAGTAAGCAAAGGATGAAACAGCTACAGACCAGCAGAGAAGAAAGGAAGGCCAGGTCCCTCACAGCACAGATATAGTCAAGATTTTGGGCAAATATTCAAATTTTCACTCTGGAAGGTCGTGAGACAACAAGGACCAGATGGAAACCAAAAAGTGAAATCACAGTTGTTCAGATTTTGTTTAAAAACAACTTGAAATCCAATAAAACAAAAATAACGAGCAGTTTCCAGGAATACAGTGTTAATTATCAAGGGGCAATGCAACAGACCCAAGGACTTTAAGATTCTCATTAAGAAACAGTGCAGATTTCTTTCTTTTTCTGCAAGCCCATGAGCCGCTTGTAGATTGACCTAATAGATATGGACTTCTCTGAGAGTTATTTCTTCATAGCCAGATTTATTTGTATTTTAGAGGCAAGATGTCCATGAAATGAAAGTCAGGGACAAATGGAAATGTCAAATACCCAACTCTTACGTGCTTTAGATATCAGTTAAACCTTGAAAATGATGACGGGGGGGAAAAAGAAAAAAAGACAAAAAGAACAAATACCAAAGCCAAAACCAAACAAGCTGCTGAGCTTTAAGGGATTTAAACAGGTAGAATTGCTTTTATTTTGGGAATAGCCGATTATAATATCAATCTCATATAAAATGAATGTTGGATTACGGCTGATACAATAGGTATCACAATACCTAGGTCAATAGGTCACTTATACCCTTCATTCTAATGCACTAATTTTTCCCAATGTAATTAACCTTTTCATGGTTTCTTACACAAGCTGCTAGGAAGTGCTGCGTTTCACCCTGTGCCTCAAACAGCGAACACCTCTGGGGCAAGAATGCTGACCAGGAGTAAAAGAGTAACTAATGCAAACTGAACCCAGGTGCCTAAAAGTTCGGAATGCCACCCCTGCGTTACAGTGTAACAGGAAGGCAGCTGCCCGGGAGGCTGCTGGACCCTGCTGGTTATCCGGCTGCCTGCACACAGGCAGGAGGTGACCCCCTTACCCATTTCTCAGCTCTTGCACATTGTCCAGCTTTCACCTCTAACCTGGTCTCCAGAACCAAGGCATCGTCCAAGTGAAATAATTATTCAAAATGTGCTTTCCTTTCTGATAGGAAAGTCTAACAACGAGAGATTTTTTCAATGCTTTCAGTCCAGAAACGTTTCACATACTCCTAACTCTCATTGGGTAGAAGGAAGAGGTTTTAACATGGGGAAGCGCATATTATTTGTAGCAAATTAATTAAGCACGGTGGGAAAACACACTCAGCATTCACTCTGAAATGCAGTGGAACTAGGGGCAGCATCAGGTTCTCCACTTCCCAGGAAACAACATGTACAACTGCAACCATTTATTTAGTTATTATCTAAGGGGAGGTATCTCATCTCTATCTTGTTGCTCCACTGTTCTTGCTCACAGAGAAAAAAGCAAACCATCCTCACTTACCTATTCTGTACTCCTTTCTACCTTCTATCCTGTGCAAATAGAGCAGCTTCAAAATGGTTTTGCTTATCCTACAGAAATAATGTGAGCCACTCTAGGCTTCCAAAATGTCTATTTGCTTGTAACAGGGACCTATTTATTAGCCAACTACAAGCTATCAATGCCTTCTCTATATTTCTTCTCAAACACAGCCAACACTTTTAACACCCAATTTACTAAGCCTAGAAACCCAAACTGTTTTCTATTAGCACAGCAGTCTCTGACCTTTGCACACCAAACTCTTTGTACCTACATTGTTTGAAGTATTTTGCCCCAAATCACTGTGGCTGGGGTGGTGTTTCTTCATTATTGTTAACACTAACAACTTGACCTGAAGTATTTGTTCAACAGTTCCCATCCTGGCGGTTTGAATTGTACAAAATTTCATAGACTCAGTTGTGTTTGACCTGTGTGGAGACTTGCATAGAGCAAGCGAGGTCTGACCTTGCAGGAGACCTCCCACGCAGCCAGCTGCTGACAGAGAGACACCGATGATATGGATATGATATGAACCTGATGGAGCCGGTCCAGAGGAGGGCCATGAAGATGATGAGGGGGCTGGAGCACTTCTGCTACAAGGACCGGCTGAGGGAGCTGAGGTTGTTCAGCCTGGAGGAGAGGAGGCTCTGGGGAGACCTGATAGCAGCCTTTCAGTATCTAAAGGGGGCCTACAGGAAGGCTGGGGAGGGTCTGTTCACAAAGGCCTGCTGTGATAAGATAAGGGGCAATGGATTTAAGTTGGAGAAGAGTAGAATTAGATTGGATATTGGGAACAAGTTCTTTGCATTGAGGGTGGTGGGACACTGGGACAGGTTGCCCAGGGAGGTGGTCGAGGCCCCTTCCCTGGAGATATGTAAAGTGAGGCTTGATGAGGCCCTGGGCAACCTGGTCTAGCTGGGGGTGTCCCTGTGACTGCGGGGAGGTGGGACTAGATGACCTTTGGAGGTCCCTTCCAGCCTGGATGATTCTGTGAAACAGGATGAAATCTGACCAAAAAAAAGGAAAAAAAAAAGAAAAAAAAGAAACATTTTCTCAACAACCAGCCAGCTCGTTAATCTCCTGAGATTTCACCTTACAAAACCAGCAGCTCTGCTCGCTGCTGCCGCCCTGAGCCCGGCCTTACCGTGCAGCTCACGGCTCCTCGGGCAGGGACCGGGCGCCGGTGCCCCTCACACAGGCCTCGCAGCTTTCAGGGCGCAGCCCGCCGGAGCGCCCAGAGCCAGCGCCCCTCAGAGACCCGCGGCCCGCCGGGGCAAAGACTCCCCCGGGGCCCCTCGCCCGAGGAGCCCCTCACGGACAGCGACCGAGAGCGCGNGCGGCAGCGCTTTGTTCCCCGCAGCCGGGACGCGGCCTGGCGAGACGCGGCCGGCGGGGAGAGAGGGCCGCGGGCGGGGATCGGGGGGGCGGCTCCTGCCGCGGCCGGGGAAGGAGGTGGCTCCGGGGCCGGCTTCCTGCGGCTTCCCGGCGGGACCCGCGCCCTGCTTCCCCGGGGTTTCCAGGCGCTGGTGCGGGCGGCGTCTCGGAGCCTGGTGGCTGTCACCGGCCGTGCGCTGCCGGGGCCCGGCGCCTCGGCGAGTGAAATCGCCGGGTTTGCGCGGAGGTGAGGTGCTGCTGCCCAGCTCTGAGGCGTTTTCCAGGCGCAGGGCTGTGTTTGTGGGACTGGCAGCGTGTGGCTGCTGAAATACCTTGCTGTTAGAATACTGAATCCGCAGCCAGCCGCTCAGGGCACGGTCACACCTGGGCTGGGAGCTGTGCATCGTCAGAGGGGCGATACCTGGCCTGTTCCTTAAGGAGAAGTCATCCTGCCCTTACGTAACCCGCGCCCGTCTCACGGGGAGCCTGGGCTGTGGTAAAGTCCTTTCTCTTAATCAAAAGGAAACTGATTGATTTGAATCAATCAAAACGATTGATTTCTGGGTTTTCAAGGTCCTCTCAAACCGCTACACCTCAAACACCTAGGCTATGTTTTTTAAGATGACTCCAGAGATGTCATTTTCCACAAGGCCTTTATGCAAGACTTTTTGCTGAGGAGAGCTTGTGGCCAGGAGCGGGGCAGTGTGTGGCACAGTGCTGTAAGAACACACATCTCCTTTCTCCTCTTCCTCCTTGTCAGAATGTACACAGGCAGGGTTATTACGCAACCCCGTAAATCAGTTTGTTCTATACATGTTTAATCCGTGAAGGAAAGGGAATATTATGTGCCTTTGGTTTGATAAATTTTGGGCATTCTGAAAAACAGTAAGCTGGATGTAGAACTAGATTTGGTTGAGTTATAAAGTATATTACAAAGTTGCATTTTGTGCACATTGATGTAATCATGCAACTTTTTTTTTTTTGTGGCTGTACGTAATTTTGAATGATACCTGTATAGCTATTCAGCTATTCAGTATATCAAATATATTTTATATTATATATAAATACAATTAGTCTATGATATTTTAACAGTGGATGTTTGCTGCTTTCCTAGAAAGGACTATTCTCTCAAGAGCAGATTGCTAAGCTTTATAGTTGGAACATTTTCATGGAGTCATTGTGCCTGCAAGGACAGCTATGGGAGGCTGATGCGCAATATCTCTCTTAATAAGAGGGAGTAGCACCAAATTTTAGACGTGAAAAATGCAAAGTAAGAAAATGCAGAAGTCTGAGAGGATCATAGTAGCAGCAGATGTGAATTGCTGCAGACCACTGCAGTACAGCTGTGTCTGAGGTTAAACTTCAGATTGGTTTTATCATTAACAGTACTAAACAGTGGGTTAGGAGAGCTGATAACCATCCAGTTTTGCAGCATACTAGCCATACCAAGAGAAAATAGTACCAAGTCAGGCCTACACTGCGTTATCTCAGCTTAAAGATGTTTTTGGTGGTGTGCTATTACTAGAATAAACTGGATTTTTTAGTTTATAATAATTGTATAATGCTGTTCTCTAGAAATCTCTTTTTTTCTCCATTCTTGCATGGCCTAAGATGTAAAGTGAGCACTCTGTGCAAATGCTTAATTTAAAAAATACAAGCTCTATAGGTGTTAGCACAAGAGGTGTGGGAGAGATGATGTTTATGGTGCTGAGTCACACAGAACTTTCATTTCAAGATGTTCTACTATTGTGACATTAGGAGCTTAAGTCCCATTTTACCCTATTCTTGCCAAGATTGTTGCTGCTTCTGTCAAGATGTAGCTTCCTGGAATTGTATGAACTACCTCTACTTCTATTTTCCTGCGTGTTCAAGCTTATTGCAGATTGTGTGCTTTTCTCCCCGCCTCACCTCTCCTCCCTATTTTTGTTAAATTTATTTAAACTTGTTTTTTTTTTTTAACAGGATTTCTACAATTGGCCTGATGAATCCTTTGAAGAAATGGATAGTACATTAGCTGTTCAGCAGGTATTCTTACTTATGTGAAATGCTGTTTTTAAGTTCAGTGTCCCAAGTTTTGTATTTTGGTAAAAAACAGGGAACAGGGCATGCTGTGTATCTGCTATAAGCTGTGTTGCTGCACAGAAGTGAACTTCGTAAGCACTCCACATATATTAAAAAAAAATGAAATTATTAACTGTGTATGCAAAAATAACTAGAATTCCCATGTCTGGTTTAAACAAATCAGATTTAAGAAAATGGTGAGGTTTCCTGCAGAGTTCTTTTGTTTTTAGAAGAATATTGTAAAAAAGCTGTAAAATTTACCCGTTCTTTTACATTTTCTAGTTGAGGAAAGGTGTTTGTCAGTTCTCACATTTTTCAATACCAGTTTTCTTACCCAGCCCATCTACTCTTTAACTTCTTAGTCCATCAATCACTTCTTAAGTAAAGAGGAAATATAATTCCCTCGAAGATGTCTTAAATATACTGTCTTGCTATAAGTACAACAAGATCTAGATTGATTTTTTCCCCTCCCCTCCTAGTATATTCAGCAAAACATCAGGGCAGACTGTTCTAACATTGATAAGATCCTTGAACCTCCTGAAGGCCAGGATGAAGGCGTGTGGAAGTATGAACATTTAAGGTAAGAATCCATCTTTTGTCAACACTGTGTCCTGATTCTTAAGTTTTATGCACTGGTAGTGGGAGTGAGCCTTTTTGAATAGGACAGATCAAAATAGCTTAAATGAAACTTGGTATTAAATATTTTTATACTTGGTATTATTTTCTGAATTCCTTGTTCTTTCTACAGATGTACAATGCGCTCTCATCTAGTGTTTTTGATGTTTTTTTGAGGAAATGTTTGTGCACTACTTCAAAAGTTCTACTTTTGAACATGAAGATAGAGTAATGAATTTCCATGGCACTTTCTCTTAGTGTTATCAGTTCTTCCTCTCTACTAATTGGGAATGTGATGTCTGGATGCTCCCAGTGCTTTTTCTGGAACTTGCAGGAGAGCGGGCTTTAGTTGGGAGAGCAGGACTACCTGTGTCTTACAGTTTTTTTCTAGTTGCAAGGAAACTCAAAACTTACTGTCCTTCTCTCGATTTGTTTTGCCGTATAATAAATATGTTCAGCCTAGGGAGTTTGTGCCTGAAGTTTTTTCAGTTGTAGTTTGGGTTTACACCCTCTTAATACATATGCAGTAATCCTTTTATCCTGGCATTACTTTAGTATCCTTATGTCCTGCTTGGTTGGTGCTTTTTTGTTTTTTTTCTAAGTGTGTCTTATGCACTTTCAAGTTCGTTCAAGACCCGCTCTGTTCATGATCTGTGGTGAGACTTCAGCCACTGAATTGATGTTGAGGAGGTGTATCTTAGAAGGATGAAATGATTCAGTTATATGAAGTTAAAACTTACACTCTTAGGAAATGAAATGTCTTTCTGATGTTTTTTGGTGGTTTTTATTTTTTTTTTTTTAAATCTATATTTGTGAAATACCAACTTTGTTATGGAGCAAAGTGGATCTTAAATATATCCACTAAATTATTAGTTAACCTCAGCCTCTACTGTCAGGTAAGAATTAAAATGTAATGGTTTTGCTGAGTTAAAAAAAAAAGCTGGTACAAATTCTGTTTCTGTCAACTTGTCCTTTTATAGCATGTTAATTCCTAGCCCTTTGCCTTTTCGCTGTGACATCAGCTGAAATTATTTGGTGGTATTCTTTAAAGATGACTTCTTTTAATGTTCTGATAGATGTTTTATTTTAGGAGATTGAGAGATCTGTGAAGATCAGAATGTATAACTTTATTTCATATTAGATGCTTCCAGTGGGAAAAGCAATTGTTGATTTTGATGCTGCTATGTTTAAATTTTTAAATTTTTTTTAGACAATTCTGCCTTGAGCTCAATGGACTAGCTGTCAAACTTCAGGTAATTCTTTTCTTGATATTTTTCTATTGAATGAGAGAGGAGACTCTTTTTTGGCAAGATGCAGAGTTTGCAGAACTTTCTTCTTCTAAATCCATGCACATAGATTTAAGCAGTGGTTTGAGGTAAGAGCTTTTTAGGGTTTTAAAGACTTACAGCAAATAAAGCTTTTCAGTGGGGGACAGGGCAAAAAGTGATTTGAAAAGATCAGCTGTTTTTTGCTGTTGGGTGGTTTTCATAACCAAACAATTGTTTTAACAGAGTGAATGTCACCCCGACACATGTACTCAGATGACAGCAACTGAACAATGGATATTTCTTTGTGCAGCTCATAAAACTCCCAAAGAGGTACGCATGTATTTTGGAAAACTGACCCCGTTGACATAGGATTTCCTTTTATAGTTTATATGCTTATAGCTGCCTTCTTAGTCAAACTGAGAGCTTAGGTGGGTTAAGAATATCACTTGCAGGTTCCTGCTTTCCCATTCTGTTTACAGAAGAATGGGATGAGGTAGGAAGGAGCTGGTTTTTTACCAGGGTATCAGAGACTTCGCACATTCCCTCTTTTCTCTTTTGTGTGCAGACAGCCTGAAACTCAATGGAAAAAGGTCTTTGTTTAATTGAAAGGAGAGTACATGCTGAGAATAGACTGTCCTCTTCAAACGTTGGCCTGGATCCATAGCACTGGGCATATAAGCCCTGACACTCTGGAAGTGACAGCACATGCATGTTCTTAGGGAAGTTACTCCAAAGATGTAGTGGAGCCATAAAAATACTTCGTGCTGAGTTGGTTATCGGCATGGCAGTAGCTTATCTAAACTTTGTTCAGGTCTGCTGTTGAAGTACTCGTTATATCTTTTCCTTGTGTGTTCTTTTTTTTTTTTTAATATTTCCTGCAGAAGATCTTTGTTGTTACTGGTTGGTAATAGTGCAGTCTATCAGATATGTCTTTGTATTTCATCTTCCTTCCAGGGTAAGGTATTGGTTCATCTTAGCCTTATCCTTTTTGTCCTGTAAGCTTTGGTTTGGTTTGTTGGTGGTTTTTTCTTTTAATTTCCTGAGTTGGCTTGATTTAGCTTTGAAGGCCAACTTCTTTCGCACTCTCTCCTTGAACCCTCATCACCGCTCAGTACCTCAGCATGCAGTAGGTCTGTGCTATTTGGGTAGGCTGGAGAACTTCAGGCTGCTTTTTATCACTGAACACACATCAGGCATCAACTGTTTTCCGTGTTGGTAATAGCTGACAACTAGTGGTCAGAGAGTGGGTGATGCAGCCCTGAACTGCTGACAGAAATGTGAACTGAGAAGGCTTTTTCTTGAAATTGGGGAATGGCAAAATGGACAGACATTCCTGTTCTCAGCCTGTCTCAGTTCATCTTTTCTTTCTTCCTTCTCCTCTACGTACACTTTAACTGCAGAGCCAGGGCTTGGCTTGTTACACACTTAGATAGTACTACTGACTTTGTTTTTCTTTGCTGAAGTAAGAAACACTGATATACTTAAGTGCAGGTTTTGGTTTTTTGTTTTTGATAAGGTGTTGATTTAGGCTGTAAAAGCAGTCTTGACTACATGGGAAACACATGAACTGTGAGATGACAGTCTTTCAGTGTACTTCCAGTATGTGTTATTACACAGCTTTACTTAAGGAGATGTGTAGAATTCACTACTCATGCATAATCACATTTCCATAGTAACTCTTTTCTTGAAATAATTTACATGGGTTGTGAAACACAGAAAACGAATGGCTCACTGCAGGAGGAAGTGTAGTTAGACCTTCAGAGAAGCTATGTGAAACTTCTGGGAATAAAAATGACCAGTGAGGTTAAAAGCATCAGGAAACGTAATTAAAATGTTTTTCGTTAAACAAGTTGTATAAGAGTGTCGTGCATGCACTCACACTGCTCACTCACTCTCTGGTTTTGTAGTGTCCTGCTATAGACTACACCAGACACACACTTGATGGAGCTGCCTGTCTTCTGAATAGCAATAAATATTTCCCCAGCAGGTAAAAATACTTTCTTTTGGGAGGGAGGATAGAGGGAGGAGGTGGGAGCTAAATGCTTACAAAACACATGGAAATGTCTAACACATTTTTTCATGGGCTACTACTGGAAATAGCAGAAGTTCTGCAGCACGTGTCACGTGTTGGTAGAGTTATTGTCACTTTTAAGCCAAGGAAGAATTCCTGCCTCTTGAAAGAATTTACCATTTACAGGAGGTATTGGGTGCTTTTTAGGTGGGAACTGTTTTACTAATATGTGCTGGTGTTACGGGGCTTCCCTTGGTGTAGTGCTAACCTAAATAACAGGACAGCCTTTAGAGATACGCACTGAAAGCCTCCAGAAGCCAACACCAACCTACTGTGGGACATCAGTGACCACAGAAGACAGAGACTGAGTGTTCTGACTGGGCAGCCCATGTGCTGGACCACGGAAACCTAACTGGAGAAGTCAAAAGTCTAGGAATCCAGGGTTGGCAAGGAGGAATTCTTCTTTCCTTGGCCCATCAATGCTAGAAACCAGAGATTCAGCCCTTAAATGTCATCAGTTACTCATGTCATCAGTTACTCAGTTAACTACAGTCAAAACTTTTTGTGTAGCCAGAGTACAATTTTTAAATGTGGAGTGCACACCAACATTTTTATTTTCCTTGCAAAAAGCAGCACTCGCAGGCACAGATACCTGCTTCAGTCTCTGAGTTTCCTGTGCACCTCCAGAGTACAGCATTAACAGTGGGAACTGATGTCAACATGTGTCTGGGTAGTCATTTGGGTGCCCTAGCTTGTAACCTTTCTCCTGATGCTTACAGGGTTAGCATAAAGGAATCCTCTGTAGCCAAATTAGGATCAGTGTGCCGAAGGATTTACAGAATATTTTCACATGCTTATTTCCATCACCGGCAGATATTCGATGAATATGAAGTAAGTAGTTTCCAATTACATCTTGAAAGAAGGGCATTTCTTAAGTTAAAGCTGTGATGTAATTGTATTACACGACTTCTTTTAATCCTGCCAGAAGAGCTGCATTCAGGGGCAGTATAGACAGCTGAAATGCTGTTATACATACATATATATAAATGAGAATTAATTTATATAATTAGCTTACCCAGTTATGGTTTCCCTCATTTGGATAAAAGGTCAGAATTTGAGAGTTTTTGTGCAAATTCATCCTGCTTTAGATTCCTAAATGTGTTGAAGCAGTTAGTATAGCTAGCACTGCTTACGTGCATGTTTCCTGTTTGTATCCATTACACACCAGCTGGAGAATTATGACTGTAAAACTGCGAAGAAACAGAATAACTCGTGGCAGTTTGTGCATCTCCAGTAACTTGCAATTTACTTTTTTTTTTAAATGGAAAAGTAGAAATTCATAAAAAGAAAGGAGATCAGAGGTATAGCTGAATGTAAAAGGAAACCTTTGTCAAATCCCATGTAAGATTGCTGTAACAGCTATGGAATAGTTGTGCTTTGGTGTGTTGGGGATAGTGCACGTAGAAGGAGTTTCAAAATACCTTACAGTTCTCTTTTGGAGAGTAGATCAGCATTGCCTCGGTATTTGACTGTATTGTTGTCCAAGTGCTGTTGAATCAAGCAGAAGTTAAAGCTGGAGCTTCAGTGGGTTTGTCAATTGCAGTACTAACCTTACCATTAAATTTACTAGGTAAGCATTGCTACTACTTTCTAAGATGTGTAAATCTAATGAGGCAGTTACATATGATCAGTGGGTTTTTTTTTGTATGTTCTCCTCAATTGTTTAAAACATTCTTTCTGTATATATTGTGTTTTCCCTTTTTTTTTCATCTCCAGAATGAAACTTTCTTGTGTCATCGGTTCACTAAATTTGTGATGAAGTATAATCTGATGTCCAAGGACAACCTGATTGTACCAATTTTGGAAGAAGAAGTGCAAAATTCAGTGTCAGGGGAGAGCGAGGCATGATAGGAATGGCAGCACAGGAACCTGTACTGAGTACAAACCAAGCGTTACGTACTGTATATATCATTTTAGACACTTCAATCATGTATCCTCATAGCTTTGTTAGTATACTTTTTGTATGCTGTGTGCATTGCCTTTTAATATGGGAAATACTTTTAAGTTATTCATGAGCTGTATATTCATCAATGTGGCACTCATGGTTTTTAAATAAAAGTAGTAGTATCTGTTTATAATGCCTGTTAATAAAAGAATTTACAGTTCTCTAAAATTGCTGCTAAACAATCATTGAATCACAATCCTGAAGATGTGTCTGATTGGGTGGGAGAAAAGTGAGATTAGGATTTCACAGCAAGCCATTTCTGAATGCAGTAGATACTAAGTCTTAGGTCAAAGATTATCACCTTAAATATATAGTTCTGCAGGAAGCTTCTTGCAATGTAGCTTATTCCTAATTTAGCTTTTATTTTTTTAAGATGGCTTTGAATATGTACTTTTGGATGTGCATATTCCACTGTATGTACATCCAAATACTAATAGGACCTATAGTATTAGTCATACCAAAAGGACAAGTTCACTATGCTCTGGAACATATATATATATATTCTTGATACAGATCTAACATACTTTCTGGACTTATTTTTTTGTTAACAGTAGTGTAGAAGAGGGGACAGGTTCTGTCCTGTACAGGCAGACCTGTGCTGTTCCCCAGCCCACAACCTCTCTAAAGAATGACTGTGGCAGAGAACTCAATGGCTTATACCTGCGCATGTTCACAGCAACTGCTGACAGCTGATACCTCACAGAAACACTCACGTTACACTACAGAACACTGTAGCACCATCTTTGCTTGTATTCCCAGGAAAATCATTATAAGTACCTGATTCTTTGCAAGACTTAATCACATTTTCAATATATGTTAATTATTTTTATTCATTCACCTGAAATACATTATTTGACAGGAAAATCTGGATTCATGCTTCTGTTCCCTATCCGATCTTTATTTCAAGTTGTGTTTGCAGATTTGCAATAACTGACAATTTCCATGAGTGCTGCTTAATTGTGTTATATCTAGAATGTTAGAATTCTGTGTTTTAGAGATGAATACAGCAGACATACTGCTAAGCGTACACGAATGCAGGGTCTAAAAGCACTAGCAGTGTTCTTATGGTAAAGGAGTTTTGCTTGGCTGTTCAAGAAGTTGGCTGGTTGTTGCTCTCTGAGGTGGCCGGGCCCTCTTTTTCTTTCTTTCTTTATTTATTCAGAACAGGCTAACTTGGCTGCTTTCTGTAATCTGCGCTTTGTTTTCTACTTTATACTTACTTGGAAACAAGGGAGTTCACCTATTTTTAATAAGTCTTTGTTCATAATACACTAAACATGCCTTAAACTCTATTTTTCTTTATATAAAATAAAGCACACCTCAAGCAACTGTGCCACCTGGATGTAAAGGGGAATTTAAACAATAAGAAAAGAGAGAGACTAAGCCTAAGTACTTCAGCAGCTCTTTTTGTCTCATGTTTCTCATTGTATTTAATTGTCAGCAGGGTAATTGCATGAGATGTTGTCTGGGTGGAAAGTAGCTTTAGTTACTGTCTATAGAGTTAGCGATAAACTTGCCTTGTATAGACAGGGTTACCTGATTTTGGGAGGGATCTTGAAGCGTGTTCTGCAGGCGGAGGACAGTGGTCTGGAGGGAGTAAAAGGTATTCAGTCTTGTTTCAGGCTGCTGTTGGAGCATCCACGGTGTGGTTCTTCCCTGCAGTCGCCCTGCCTGCATGGCCTGTGCTGACTGAGATGGGCAAAACCACGTAACAGGTGTTGCTAATTACTTTTCCTCTACAAAACTGAAGAAAAAGATGTGGTGCTCAGGACTGCATTCAGATTTCCAACCTCTTTTCTTCCTCTTGCGCTTTAAGAGTTTCACTTCAGAACCAAACTATGGAAGTTTTAATCCTGTTTATTCTCATCCAGATTTGCACTGTAGAGTTGACTCGTTCTATTCAGCTGATTTTATATATGGCTTCAGTGCAACACTGCTTGTGTTTTCCCTTGCTATTGTTTACATGAGTACTGTGTACACACATGTGCCTGGATGGTACCATGAAACTGCAGTTAGCCTAAGCAAACCGTTGATTTGTCTAATTAATATTAACAGGTTTAATTTAGACTCTACATTATAGGAAAACTGAGACTGTCTTTGAATTATATTGTAAACAACAACAACAACAAAAGGATAAAATTAAACTGTTTCTCTATCCACACTCCTATATTTTGGTAAGTGATTCTCATTTTTCCTGTCGTCCCAGAATGCAGGCACTCCCACCTCTGCTACAAGATGTGCTGAACTGAAATTGTATTTCTTCTTTCAAAAGTAGAGAAATAACAATACTCATTAGCATCTTGAAGTCAGACTTGAAATCCATAAATCTCTCCGATCAGAAAATGGTGGTTCTACAATTAAAGAGTGAGGAAGAGCCAAGAGGAGAACCTTTCAGATACCAAAATAAGTGCACGATGAGGGCACGGCACAGGTGCGAGGGCGGACCGTGGCCAATGGACAACTTCCAAGTGACTTTCTCATTAGTCACTGGGTCTTTCCTGATGTTTGGATTAGCACATCTTGCAACAAGTCAGCCACAGTGATTTTGCTACTTCCCTTTCAGGATTTCAGCTCTATTGGATGTTGTCATAACTTCAACAGAACAGAACATGTCACCAGACCAGTTTCTTTAAAACACTCTGTCTCTTTCAGGATATGCTTACCTGAAGTTAGGAATGTACACTTTTAAAATTGACACCAGTTCTGACACAGGAATTTGGCTTTGAAAAAACTTTAAGTCCCAACTAATGCTACGCTCTAAATTAAGCCGTAGGGAATTGTCAAGACAGCAACCTGCACCTTTAGCCTTCCAAAGATTCAGATACTGAGAACAAGGCAAACCCCACCAGCTTTTAATAGGGGGCTGTAAGTCTGCCAGGCTTTGCCTTGCGAGCGGTATGGATGTACAGATGTGTCTGCAAAAAAGCAGCCCATCCAACTCATTTAATGTCAGTATGAGATAATCACAATACAGAAACTGGTAGCTGGTTTGGTAAGTGCTTTTAATGGTGAGAAGCTTTCTACCAGAAATATAGGAAAGAGCTGGGATTTACAAAAAGAAAACAGTATTTTACAGACCAGGAACACACAAGTTAAGCAGCAGTTTGTCGCAGTTGACCAAGTATGTAAATAAACTCTTGTGACAATTCTGAGCAGGGCACAACATTCTTTTTACAGTGGGGAGTTTGTCCCTGCTCGTAAGCACTAGAAAAGCACTTGTAAGCACATTTCCTCCCCAAGCAACTTAAGAATCAGAAAGTATTTTCCTTTTACAGAACCTTTTACAGAGGTTCAGCATTGGTTGAACATCGAACAGCATTTGTTGCCTTCTACCTCTCTTCTTTCTAATAGCTGCAAGGGATTTCTCATGACACAGAGTAAGGGCTTCCCCAGTACATTTCAGACACAGGCTCCTAACTGAAGCCGCATTACTCAATAAATTACTGTATTTTTTTTTTTTTTTTCTTTTTGTCAGAATGCACCCATGCTGTAAGTTCAACTTGCAATTCTTTCAATAAAGAGATAAGTATGTAAAATACATCCTGGTAAAATGAAAACTGAAGAGATGTATCTCTCTAAAAAAAAAAAAAAAAAAAAAAAAAAAAAAAAAAAAAAAAAAGGAGAATACAAAAAAAATTTTTTGCCAACAGTTACTTCTTTCTGACAGCTCTTCTAATTGACAAACTTAATTAAAGTACAGTGCTATTAACAACACTAAGAAAGGCATACTTTAATGCTCTAGTTTGTGTAAAACCAGGTGATGAAAGAAGTAGCTTAAATTAGAATCTGCTGTACCCAAAATGCAGCCTTCTCTTCTCACTTGTCAAAGTAAGATTGAAAAGCTGCCTTGTCAGAATTTTTAACTACAAGGGAAGAATTGCACCGAGTCAGATAATTCTTGCACAGTCTTCACGCAGGCTGAGCAAGCAACTTACTCTCCCTGAATTCTGAAAGCAAGCCTTGCAGTGGGAGAACACTCTCAGCTCCGTGCCCAGCAGGGATGAAACGCTGGTGCTTCCAGTAACCTAAAGCACGGGGTAAGCACAGCCAGAGCAGCTTTGACTGTCTCCAACGGGTTCTGGTTCAGTGACTGTCAGAAAAGGGTGATGTTTTTCCTTTCAGGGTTTTTCAGTCACCTTTTAAAGCCGTGCAGTTTAATACACAGCATCCTGCAGCAAGGAGTTCTACAGCTACCTCAACCGATACCTCAGTTTGTTTGCACTCCCATTCCCTTTAGTTCTTCTAGTGAAAAAAGAAAAAGGAAAAAAAAGAAAAAAAAAAAGCCACTCACTGTACAGATCTCTCTATTCTTGGCTCCTGTCAGGCTGACTTCTTTATTTTCAGGCCAAGAATTGTGTTTTGTTGATTTTTTTCCAATACAAAGCCTAAATGTAGCCCTGTGAGGTAAAAGACAAAAGAGCTAGAAAACCAATCTAGATGAATGTTTCTCAGCAGGGACAACTTTACATATTGTGAGACAAATGGCATTAAAAATAAAACCAGCCATCCCTAATTATATAGGAACTGTTGAGTAGGTTCAGAGGAATCACTTGAGCATATTTACACTGAATAAAAAAAAACAACAACCCAAGCACCTAGAAAGAAATGTCAGAGGTCTGCAGCCCAGTCAATACCTGTGAGATGCCAGAGCAAGGAGTGAAGCACAGGTAAAACTGCAGGCCCCTGAGAAAGAGTATGGCTTGATTTCATTTCAAGAAGAAAAGTCTTTCCTGCTAGAAGTGGAGATGTTCTGGAGTGTTCCTGGGGACATCCAGAGCATGCTCAATTTCTACCTTTGTTCCCAAAGAGAATCTTCTCTGTGTGCACCCCATTATTTGTAAGGGGAAAAGTTCTTTATAAAAGATACTGATTTATTTGAATTTTTTTTTTTTTTTGCATTCTCAACAGCCGACATGAAGAGATCTCAGTTAAAAGATTCTTTTTATCTAATAAATACATTCTAGAAAAGAATAACTGCATTCAGTTTAGTACTTTACACGCCGTAACTTGTTACATAAATAGTTGTAGTTCAGTTTTGGTTTAGGATTCTCTAGTGTTAATCACCTTAAGCAGGGATACTGCTTTATAAAAGGTCAGTAATTCCTTTGATACACTTTAAGAGCTCTGGAATAGTCAGATTTCCTAGGGGCTTTGACCAATTTTTGCTACTTTTACAGGTTTGATTATAAAATTACAGATGCCAGAGTTCTGCCCAACTTGTGAAAAATACTTTTAGACATAGAGCAACACATTTCCATATTTCCACAACACCAGCTGTTACCCTGTTTTTCAATATGCAGGTTGCTCGTCTTTCTGCCAGAGGCACACATAAACATGGATTTTCATATTTTTTCCCTATTTGCACATCACGGAGGAGATTCCTGCCACTGCGTGACCGTGCCCTGCAGTTCCACAGAGCTGTGGGCTGCACGAGAAGGCAGCAGCTGGCTCAGGCTCTGCAGGGAACACCCAGCCCAGCGCTCTCCCCGCTGGCAGGGTGACCCTTCTTGGGTGCCCCCAAGACATGGAACACAGCCGAGGTTTGTGCTCCACCACCTGTGACCCTGAGATGCTGGTGGGAAAGCAGGGAGAGAAGCCTTGGGAAGAATGGATTCCTTACTGTGCCAACTACCACAGGTACTCCTGTGCTGCCATCGCTTCCCACGGTGTGCGCTGCCCTCCTGGCACATGCTGGGCTCTTAGAATAGTCACAATTCAGAACTGCTTTGCCAGGCTGCCAGCATTTTTCTGAAGAAATTCAAGTGAGAAAACAGGAGCTGCCCTTTTCAACAATGTGCAATAGGAAAAAGAAGCTGGAGGATTGTCTCCAGCTCCAGTGCTGTGGGGTTTTGTTTTCTGGGGGGAAAAACCCCCAAACCTGCTACAAATAGTAGTTAGAGTTGCTTTTCTGAAGTAAAAATTAAACAAGCCTGCCTACAATTTCATAAAGAAACTGAGAGGCAGCTCCAAAGCAATAACCATTTCACGCTCCTCCGATGACAATCATGCAAGCAGAAAGGGTTTCCCCTGCTCCCCCCACCTTGTAAAAATAATCTGATGTAGCACTAAGGTTTTGCACTACATTTGCTTATCAAAGCAAGGGTAACCTTGTTTCTTTCATGAGTTACTCTTTGCTCATTAAAACAAGCAGCTTCTTTCTGCACAGCCGCCCTCTCCGGGGACTGCAGCCTGACTTCCACCACCCTGCTCATCTCCCAGGGAGCTGGTTCCAAACAGCTACCAGCGTCCCTGTCACCGCACTCATCTGCCCACGGTGTGGGATCTGCGCCGGGGGAGACCCCCAGCAGCCGCTGGCACACCGCAGCAGGAGCAGGGTGCTGTGCTTCAGTGTAGTCACATTTCTCTCAACGTTTGTCTCTGTGTGTTGTGCTGCAAACACTGAGAGAGGTGTTGGGAATTAATTTCTTCAGTTCTGTTATGATTTCTTATTTTGACCAAATTGTTTTCCGTTTAGCTTTTGCTTCTAAAACGAACTGAAGAATGCAATTTTTAGTTGGAATCTTTTACAAATGTGTTTTTATCCAGCTTTCCCTCTGTAAAATACCATTTTAACACAGCAGCATAAAAATAATTCCTGTTTATGCCTCTCCCCAGAGCCCTGCCAGTGTTAGCCTCCCTTAACACAACTCCTCCCCACGGTGAGGATAGAAGCACAAGAGCTTCAGCCTTTCCTCTGAATGTTCCTTCTGGCATTTGATGCAGCTGAATACACTTTACCCAGTGTGAGATACGTTTAGCTGAAAAATCCATTACGTATTTATCAGCATATCTGTATATAGTCTATCATCTAATATTGCCTATTAAATTTAACCTACTACTTCCTCCTATATATTATCAGCATCATTCACACCCTGCTGTCAATGCTTCTTAGTGAATTTCTCCAACTACTTTTTCATAGTCTGCAAGTTACATTTCAGAGGATGAGTGATTCTTAATTTCCTCTCATGAGTAAATTATGACTACGTCATTACACGAGCTATATGCTCAGACAGCTTGTGGCTTACGTGTGACAAGGAACCCTAGTAAGTACAACCTGCGTAGGTGAAATAATATTACAGGAGGAAGTGTCTACCTACAGCCTCCAGAGTTTTTCTGTAGGTACCAAGTCTGAACATAGCTTAAATTCTTAACACTGTGGTGTGAGACTTAGATGTCTCTAGGCTTTTCAATTTATGCAAGGTAAGTACAGTGAAAGATACAGTAAAACTCAAAGACAGCCAAATAGTTCATTTTTCCCCTCAGCAATATTTACAACACCCTTTAAAACAAACAAGAACACACACACACACAAAATCAAACACTCCTCCAGCTTGTAGGAAATACTAAACATCTTCGTTCCTTTCTTACACAATTCAAACTGTCACTGTTCTGCAGCATTTGCTTCATTGCTTGTCAAAAGCATTACCAAGTTAGCAGAGCACCCAGTCATGCAGTTGTTCTATTGAAGAGAGATAGAAAACCAAATTATTTTGCAGTAGTACTATTACTACAGTAGGAGTAACACAACAAAGAAACAGACAAAAATACAAAACAAGTCTACAAAAAGGTCATAGGATTATACCAATGCATGTAAAGTAGTATGATTTTTTAAAATAACAAAACCAAAAAACCACTTCTGTGAGTTATGTACATGTCCATCTGATGCAGCTACTTACTTCATCACATACATGTGACCTGAGTGACTCCATCTTCTTGGTCAAACTGTCCATCATCCAGTTCCCTTAACACTCCATCACTGCTACCGAATCCCGGAAAGCCTCCGTAATGTGAGGATCCCTCCTTGATCCAACATTGTTTGGAAGGAGACAGGTGAAACTCATCTGGTGGCTGACCAATTTCTACAGGGCGAGACATAGCTGTGTCCAATCCAACACTTCTGCTAGAGACTTTGCCTTTTTCCTCACCAATAATTTGTCTTAAGGATTTCTTCTGAAATACAAGAAGATGCTGAAATGTTAGCTTATTTAGGGAAAAAAGAAAAAGCCAAACACCTTGCAATGAGTCATGCATGGATTTAGTAACAGCTGAATTTTAACATAAGGCAGCATTTAACACTCCAGTTCAAACTATGAACTCCTCTGAAGAAAAAACCCTCCAACAGAGAAATTTTTTTGTTCTCTATAACTAAATTTCAGACGGACAAAAAAAGCAATAAAACATAGTCAAGACTCAACAAAGCACAGATGAATGCTCAGAAAAAGTACTCCAGCAGGGTTTGGTTCTTACCTAGTGCTTGGCAACTCTGGAATGACTCTTAAGTCTTAAACTAGGCTAAAATCAGCTGTTTGAGAAAAGCAGCACTGTTGTGCCTAATGTACACCAACACACACTGATGCTTTCTGCCACACAGCACACGTGTACTGCCCTTCCTTGTGCTCTGCGGGGATGAAAGCTCGAGGGTGACACTGCTCCTGCCATCAGCCTCCTCTCAGCCCAGAGGGGTGGGAAGGCCAGGCAGTGGCCAACTGGTGGGACAGCTGACAGCTCCCCCACCTCCAGCCACAGCTGTAGGCAGATGCTTACTCTTTCACTCATGTATCCACACGCCATCACGTATAATGTCTAGCTGGTGCCCTCATCTGCAAGCTGCTCTGAAATGCAGTGTATATTGATCATTTCCCCAAGAGAGTTCTAAGTGCTTCAACAGGAGTGCAACATTCAATAAAGATGTAAATAAAACTCCATTGACGGTAAGCTCATTAACTGGTGATCTGACCACTTCAGAGGACTGAAGGTTTTTCACTGATCCACCTCATGGTGAGACTGCTATGCTTTCCCATCTTTCCAGTTCCACCCATAAAGACGGTCAGAGGCCTCCTCAGATAACATGAAGTTCCTCGAGAATCGCATTCAATCCACAGAGCAGATCTACACAGATGGACACCAACAGCTGTCCTGCACAGCAATTTGAGGGGAGCCTAAAAGACACTTTGCACAGGAAGAACTCAGAATGAATACAGTCTGACATTAGTACTGGGATCTCCAAATATGCTTCTTGTTGAAGCGATGGCTGCCATATGTCAAAAAGAAAATTAAGCAGATCTATCTGTGCTAAAGCATAGTTCTCTGAAGGCATCACAAATAAATAAAAGGTTTGTTTCACTTTAGCATCAGGAGCTACCCGAGATACTCAGATCTGTGATGATGCAGCACCTCCCAAGGCAGCGTCAGTGCCCTGAGTCGCAGCAGAGGAGCTCGGTTGGGATGGCAGAAAAGCCTTGGCTCTCTGCCTGGAGCCTTGCTGTCACACAGGCACCGCCACACCAGGAGAAGCTTTGCCAGGGGACACAGCCCTGTGAGAGGAGGGCATCTAGCTAAGAAGGCATCCAGCCTCAACACAGAGCTGCATTTCAGTAGGTAAAAGACACATATGCTCACGCAGGGGCATCTGCACAAATGCCAACACTTGAAAAACAGTAACACCTCACAATTGTTTTTGCCATGCCCTGGCAAGTTCTGTGCCCCCTTCTATACATTGCTGATTTTTTCCCCTTTGAAACAGTAAAAACAATGGCCCCTGTGGGTAAAGGAAACGTATTTAGAGAAGCTGTTACAGAATACATCGGGAAATTAGACTAAGGGGAAATAGTGTTGCCTCAGGAGAAACAGAAGGAAATAAGCTTTGCCTGAATGCCACAGTAAAAGGATGGAGAAGTCTGCCTAAGAGAAATAAAGGAGAAAAAAAAAGAAATTAAAAAACCCCAGAAAACTCTCAAACACTGTGTGGATCAACCTTGATTCTCCTCTTCTTACCCATTTCCTCAGAAAAACAAATGGTATGTGATAAAGAGCCCAGTGAGGTAGTATAACTTCTAATTCAAGAGGCCAAGTCATAAGCCAGGTCATAATGCACTATTCCATGAAGATACAAGAAGGCAGAGATGAGCTGTGAGGACAGAAAACATACCCTCCTCAGAAAAGAGACCCTGCGGGAATAAGAGACCAGATAATGGGGTTTTCCTCCCCTCAGCTCTTACAAAACCAAAACGTTCTAGAAATGGCAATGCTACTTTTGACTCAACCATTAAAAAAAAAAGAAAAAAAGAAAAAAAATGAAAAAGTCCTGATTATACAAAACAACCCATACCCAGCATCGTCATTTTCCAGAACGCAAGTCACAGAGGTCCAAACAGCTGGATCTCCCTCTGGGGCAAAGCTCCTGCCACCGCCAGACCCCGCTCTGGAGAGCTGGAAAGTGACGTGATCAGGACTCTGGGGACATGGCAGTTAAATGTTTGAGAAGGGCCACATGAGGCTGCTTTCTAATTAAGATTCTGTTAACTAAAGAGTCTTCTTCATTTCCTACTTTGACTCTCATAATAGCACTCCTCTTGAAGTCTCTGAGATGCACACACACTGATGCTATGCTTAAATCAACATAAACTGTGATGCAATTTTTTATTTATTTCTTTTTTAGAACTTAAAACGTTTTAGATGTCTTAAGTATTTCTGGGTTTCAAAAACATCCTGAGTTGAGGGCATGAACATTTTTTTAAACAACAGCTTTAGTGAACATCAACAAAAAGATACACAGTATAAATGAAAATGTCATGCCCAAAAATACAGAATCACAGGAATGAAATATTTTTACTGAAATGTTTGTGTTCTATAAAATCGTTCATCTCGGTTGTCACTGTCCTGGGGACATTTTAAATAAATATATCGAAATGTCTAGAGCAGCCCTGAGGAGAAGGACTTGGGAGGGCTCACCGATGAGAAGCTCAACATGAGCCGGCAGTGCACGCTGGCAGCCCAGAAACCAACCGTATCCTGGGTTGCATCAAAAGAAGCGTGAGCAGCAGGTCACGGGAGGTGATTCTCCCCCTCTGCTCTGCACTTGTGAGACCCCACCTAGAGTACTGTGTTCAGTTCTGGAGTCCTCAACATAGAAAGGACATCGAACTGTTGGAACAGGTCCAGCGCAGGGTTACCAAGATGATTAGAGGGATGGAGCACCTCTCCTATGAGGACAGGCTGAGAGAGCTGGGACTGTTCAGCCTGGAGAAGAGAAGGCTCCGGGGAGACCTGATAGCAGCCTTCCAGTATCTGAAGGGAGCCTACAGGAGAGCTGGGGAGGGACTCTTTGTCAGGAAGTCTAGTGACAAGACAAGGGGTAATGGTTTTAAATTGGAAGAGGGGAGATTTAGATTAGATATTAGGAAGAAGTTCTTTACTGTGAGGGTGATGAGGCACTGGAACAGGTTGCCCAGGGAAGTTGTTGATGCCCCATCCCTGGAAGTGTTTAAGGCCAGGCTGGATGGGACTCTGAGCAACCTGCTCTAGGGAGAGGTGTCCCTGCCCATGGCAGGGGGGTTGGAACTTGATGATCTCTAAGGTCCCTTCCAACTCTAACCATTCTATGATTCTATGAAACGTGAATGCTGTCAGATTTCAGGAGCTTGTTTTGCACCTGAAATCTAGCTACTCAATGCAAAGCTAGCATGACTTTTTATACCAGTTAGGTATTACTAACAAATCTATAAATTTGAATTGTAATGAAGGTAATAACGCTGTTTACCAATTCAGACATTTTGGTTTAAAAAAAAAAGTAAAGTAAAAAAAGTAAAAAGCTTAAAATTTAGGGGAAAAACAACGTAATTGAAAAACCAGAAGGAAAATGTTACTCTGCTAAATGTTTCAGCTTCAGCCTGAACTACCTATTTATCCCATGCTAAAATGACCTCAGCATACTGAAATTTCCTGGCGAAGTAAAACTTTGACTGGTACTTAATGAGCATGTTTAGATACTAAGTTTGTTCAGATTCTAAACACTGTAATCCTGATGTAAATGGCTACAAATCAACTGTTTATTTTCTACCTGCAGTACGTTCATGCTTAAGTCAAAGGCTTCCTGTTACACAGTAAAACAATGACTGCAAAACACAATCTGTTTTATTTGTATAAACCAAAGAATGTAAAGGTTATTCAGCTGCTGATCAGCTCACAATTTTTCTGACAGAATTTAAACTGTCAGCATAACGATTCTTATTTTTAATTTAAACAGCATCTCAATGATTCATCAGTTCCTCAGGCTCAATGTTTTTACAGAACTGGTTTGTCTTATGTCTCTTGACAGAATCCAGATTTAACCATTCTAACCTGTCTCATGTAGTGATGCTGCCATTTAAGAGACGCTCATAGCTACAAATTACATACCTTACCAAGGAAAGAACATTGATATCAGGAGTCCATGTCTTTATTCAAGGGCATTGAATACATAGGGAAGCACCAGGGAAGTGTCATGGAAAGCAAAGGCAGTGACCAAGAGAATGAGGAACCATCCGCTATAGAAGACCAGGTTCAAGACCATTTAAGGAACCTAAAAGTGCGCAAATCTGTAGGACCTGATGAGATTAATTTGTGGGTCCTGAGGTAAGTGGCAGATGAGGTTGTTGTACCTGCTGGAGCAGGTACAGAGGAGGGCCACAAAGATGATCAGAGGGCTGGAGCACTTCTATGATGGCAGGCTTAGAGAGCTAGGGTTGTTTGGCCTGCAGAAGAGAAGGCTCTGGGGAGACCTTACAGCAGCCTTCCAGTACCTGAAGGGGACCAACAGGAAAGGCGGGGAGGGGCTCTTTGTTAGGGAGTGTAGTGACAGCACAAGGGGTAACAGTTTCAAACTGCAAGAGTAGATTGAGAGCAGACCTCAGGAAGAAATTCTTTACTGTAAGGATGGTGAGGCACTGGAACGGGTTGCCCAATGAAGCTGAACATCTCCAGGGATGGGGCATCCACAAGGCCAGGCTGGATGAGGCTTTGAGCAACCTAGTCTAGTGGAAGGTGTCCCTGGCCATGTCAGGGGGGTTAGAACTAGATAATCTTTAAGGTCCCTTGAACTCTTAACCACTCTATGATTCTACGAAATGATGACTTTGATAATGACTGACATAATAAGGCTTTTTATATTTACAATACTACCATAAACATTCTGCATTAGGAAAGAATGTAAAGACTACAAAGTCAGGCCTGAGAGCAGTTGTCAGAAGCTCTGAGAACTAAATGCTGAAGATGCTTGGAATACAGGGGGAAATTAAAGGAAAAAAATCTGCATGATGAACTGGCAGAATTTAGAAGAGGGCATGAATGGAACAGGAGATTAAGACATTGGCACAGGAGATTACACAGAAAACAACAGAAGAAAAAAGGAGAAGCTCAAATTTTGCAAATGGAGAAATAAATTACAGACATGAACTAGCTGGAAATTGAGATGGTGATAGAGACAAAAAATAAAACAGGATTTTAATTGTGCATGTTGAATGCAGTTCTTCCAGGTATCGAAGCAGTAATTATCAGGGGACACAGTAAGAAGGAAGTTAGGCTGGAGATAAGCAAGAGTCTGCAGAAAACAAAACAAAACAAAAAAGGAGAGCGTATTTTACAAATATTAAGCAGAAGAGAATACAGATGATAGTAACAGTCTAAATGGAAGGTAAAAGGGACAGAGAAAGATCCAATATCAATGTAAGAAGTTTAGAGATTCATGGAACTATTTACACAGATGTTGAAAGAAGAGACTAGGTGTCACTGCCTTATGGAAGTACATAACACTACAAATGACCGAATTTGTGAAGTTACTATTCTGGTGCTAGACATGAGTGAAAAAGCCCATAGTTTTCATAGCTGCTTAAGACTATCACACGAAAGCCATGCCAATTAGAAAAAGATTGAATGGCCATTGAGAAACAGAAACAACAAGAATGAAAAGAATCCATCATAGGATGTCGAAAAACTTGGCAAAGAAGAGCTCACCAGTTCATCCTCTGGCCACAGCAGGATTTACTCTAGCCCTGTATGGGTGCAGTAACTCCTGTGACACTGACTCTGAGCAGGATGTGGTGACTGCCAGTTACTTAACCCTCAAAGCACTTTTATACAAACTGCTGTTACAGGAGCTTCACTCAAAACGCACAAGGAGTTGTTGAGATCCAACTGCTGGAATTTTAAACCACAATCTCTGTCACTCATTTTCATGCAGCAACAGCTCACAGCCCTTCACCTTGTTAACCTCCAGATTACAGGACCCCTTGCACAGTTTGTATTCTTCTACTAGAGTGAAAGTAGGTATGTTGGAGGTAGAAAATATTTTGTTTTCACATGCAACATGTCTAGGATTTGAATCAGAACATTTAAGACTTCCTGAAGACTTCTAAAGAAATATTTACAGCACAGACAACCTCATCCACCTGACACACAGTAATTCCTTAGCACAAAACAAGTTTTTAGCATGCTTACGCTTTTCTCTGACTTAATTTGAGAGCCATATGGCTGAGGAAAAAATAACATGAGTTCATCTGCAAAAACTCTCCACAAACTTGATTTTTTTTTCAAGTGAAACCCTCTTCTGTCCTTTTCCCCATTAATTTTGAAGTCTAGTTTGTTTCTGTACCTAATCATTACGTGAAGTACTGATTTACTTATATTAATACCATAAACATGTCACTCACCTCTGGTGTCTGGACAACAGAATTCCACATAACAGGTCTCTGAAGAAAAACGACTTGCTTTGTGGCCAGATTTCCTTCACTAAAATTTAAAGAAAATTTTTTTCAATATTTTAAAGGCAATAATAGTTCAATGTAACATGTTCATACATTTCAGAATTAGCATTCAGTTGTGTATACTGCAGTCCACGCATGAGAAGAGATAGACTACCAAGCACTAATGGGTTTATTAGTTCCTGAACAGTTCTGTAATCACATTTTAAAAAGATAAAATAGAAGCACAGAGCTGGGTTAAGGTGTTACACATGAAAAGACGTGGAGAACAAAAAGTTGTGTTGCTATGATTAGTTATTTAACATCTGCTCTTGAAAGTTTAAGCACCAGAGTTCCTACTTTTAATCAAAGTCTGCAACTTTATGTCTGAAATAAACCTCCAAAAGTCTTTCTTTCATCTAATCTTCACTGTCAAATACACAGCAATGTATTACTATCTATTAATGCCATAACAAATAAGCCTAATCTCAATAGATCCACAGTTTCAACAAGTATCTCAATACTTTGTGGTATGAAACTTGGGAAGGAACAGTCTTTACTGCTAACTGAAAGGTGTTTTCCAGTTGCAACGTGTCATCTAACTGACAGAGCGGGATAAGCTTGCTCTCGCACCACTTACTCAGCTCAGTTTTTATAAGCTCTACATCCACAATGAAATAACTGACACTAACTCTTTTGTACATGGGAGGTATATGCATAGAAAGGGCAAGATAATAAAGTAGTAAGAGAAATAAAGGAGAAAAAACAAGACGAACTTGAGTTTTTAGTCCTGGCTCTTTTAGAAATGTTGATGCTGTTGTGGTAGATGTAATTTAAAGAAGCACTGTTTCAAAAGGAAATACTTTTAGGAAAATAAATGTGAAAAGGAAAAGTTGTTCCTCAATACCAAATCATATGTTCCTGATAGGATGTTTCGTTACACTCTTAGTAATGGTGATATGCCCTCTTGAAGTTTTTATGTACTTATTTGCATCATCTCTCCATCAGAAATATAGATGAGCACACAGGTTGCATATGTACTGCAAAGCCTGACACTGTGGCACTGAAAGAGTGCAAGAAGTGCAAGAATTGCAAGACCAGAGCTATAGGACAGGAGCATTTAAAAAAATTCCCGTGCTCTTCTGAACATCAGATACTATGTTTTGACAAGCTCTTCCCCCCAGCTCCTATTTCTGGGCAGTATTCAATGGGATCTTTACACATATAAAGGAATGACATTGAAATACTTTGGTAGAAAAATTACTCCAGATTTAAGAGTGCACTAAAGAAAAGTAGCAAAATAGAAACGCAAGTATCTATTCGATCAATCACGAAACAGTACTATTATGCACAAAATTATGAAAAAAACTGCTAAAATAACGTAAGCTTGTATTCAGCACAGGTATGGCACAATCTTAACTACCACAGACAAAGCTGAGATAACTGAATCATGTGTTATGCCAGGGCTAGGACTGAGAGAATTAATTCTTTTTTTTGTTTGTTTGTTTTTGTTTTTAAAACATTATGGACCTGCTCCAAGGAAAAGCCTGAGATCAGGAAGAGCATGTTAACACCTGCGCCAGTAGAGCTCCTGGAAGTAAGTGCACAAAATACACTCAGAGCCCTACTCCCAGCAAATTTGGCTATATCTAAGCAATAGTTCGTGATGATGGTCTTGTGATGGTGTTTAGCCCATCACAGTCTTTCCTTCTGTCCAGCTGAACTCAGGTCTTCGTATGTCTTCCTTGGATGAGAACAGAGTGCTATCTTAAACTCCAGCTTGTGGGGAAAACAAGGAGGCTGCAGAACAGGCTCATTAGCTTCCTAAAGTTAACCATGTTTCCTGCCCTGAGAGTCCCTACCACACTATTTGTGTTCATTAGAAGAAATCGTGCTACAATTTTATGTCATGACAGGGAAATCAGCAACCCTGCAACCTTATTCCACTTGGCTAGGCATTTCTCCCTGACTCAGTTATGTCTGTTTTGATAAGATCAACTGGGAAATCGCTTTCAAGCAAGAAGGCTGAGCAGAGTCCCTGGCATCGCAAGAGCCTATGGCTTATTTTGTAATAGTGTCTGCATTCCTTTAGAGAAAAGAAAAAAAACAAAGATACAGCTTGTAAAAATTCTACTAGAACAGAGAAAGACATGATGGTGAGGAGACAATAAGTAAATTAACAATTTTCTAAGTCTGACCTTATTAAAATGCCGCACACGACAAAGCGGCTATGAGCTTAATGCACAAAGAACTCAATGACAGTGGGATTTCCACAGAATTTAAATGAGAAAAAAGTGCTTAGAGCAAGCCACTCCATAGCTTCCCTCACATTTCCCCATTTCATCTTCGCCTCCTAAGTCAGGGCATTTTGAAAGCTTGGATGAAGTGGTTTGTCATGATAAATTAATAACCACAAAGTCAGCGTTTTTGCCTGCCTGCCTTGCCCCTTTTCAGAGACTACAGTAATCAGTGAGGGGAAATACAGGTCACTGCAGAGTAAGGCTGCTGAAGCCTTTTTCCTGTCTCTTTTAAGAGGAATGAAGAGCAACAGAGACTCTATTGTTAAAACACCAGTGATCTGTTTGGCTGCTTATGCGGTATGGGCAATGAATTTGTCCTCTTAATATCTGTATATATTTAATAAGTCCCCCCAAACTATCATCAAGCTAGAAGCTAACTATTACTGCCAAAAGCCCAGATTTTTACAAGTCTATTTTTCATATGTGAACTTTGTACACACAAAGCATTTAAAATGAAGGTTAGACAAAGTTTTCTGAAAAAGCGAGCAAAAGGAACAACATGAAAAATGCTTTTAACTGTTTTTTGGTGTTTTTTATTTTTTTGCATTTCACAAACTAAAGTTTTGCACCCCTCTGGAACTGCACAACATCTAAGCTTTCAGTTATGACACAGGCACTAGCTTGGGATAAACCAAAGGCTTAAACGATCTGTTTAATTAAAAAAAAAAAATTAACCCCCCGAGAAATAACTAATGTTAGACCACAAACATTTATGACACTCTACAAAATTACGATAATATCACATCAGTAACTGCAGTGGCACTAAGTTACCAGCAAAGCAATTTCTGACTCCCCCCCCTCCCTCAGTCACTAGATTTAACTCCTAAAAGGACTATTAATTTTATCCCTTCTATATGGCTTCTTAACTTCACTATTAAGTGAAGTGTCAAATTCTTGTCTTGAAAACATTTACCAGGTAAGTAAGAGTTGTATATAATGCTGGAGGCTCTTTGGGTCAGTAATATAATTTGTGGGGCTGTCCTATATTAATTTTTGGTCTGCTTTTTTGGTAAAAAAAATTCTCTAGCGACCGCTGACAAAACTGAAATAGCCAAGATACAGATGGATACAGCAAACATTACATCATATGCCCATTTTTTCATAACCCTGGAAAAAGAATCACTAACAGGAGAGAAATTATGTGGGATTTATAGTGTGCTGACCAAAAAAGAATAAAGCAGAACACCAAACAAACCCCCACAGTGCTTCTTTTGCAAAGCAACACTGCACAGAAAAAGCAACTCTATTTCAAGAATGACATCTACCATTGATTGCTTCACCTGTAACTGCCAAGATAACATTTCTCAAGGAAATTTTTCCTACATCCCTAAAGATGATTTAGCTCTTGAGGTAGGAGTGAAAGGACTAAATAAAACCTATGGAGTGATGCCCCTGCCTGAAATGGGACAGTGACCCGTGACATTCAGCTATCATGTGGCACAACACTCCATGCAATAGGACGTTTTATTTTATGGAGAAAGATACCTGTAATAAAAGAAAACTTCAACCAACAACAAAACCATGCAGGAACAGCCATTACAGCATGGTGATTTTTAAAACTATTTAAAATCCTAACCACATAAAAAACAAAACAGGAACACATCAGTGCATGACAACCCTGTCATACCCCAGAACCTCTCAGACTGTCGGTCACATGCTCTATCTGTGGACAAGCAGTGGGCGTAATGACTAGGAACAGTCCAGAGGACAGAAAACCCAAGATGAAAGTTTTGCAGTAGACAGGGGAACAAAATAGAGTAGAGCAAAATACAAAGGTGAATAAAAATGGGGAGTAGGCTGCCTTGCTAACATTTTATTTTTAAATAGAATTTTCTTTACTTTGTCCCAAATCTTTTTTTTTGAAAATAAATACGAAAACATGAATTTGGCAGATTGTTCCAAAATGTTGCTCATCATGTTTGTTTGGTGTTTCTGAAGCCTGTTAATATTCAGAATGGGTTTTGAGGTCAGAGTTCCAAGTCTGGGAACAGAACAGCTGTTCAGCAGCAGAAAGTGTCCCTCTTTACTGACACATTGAACTTGCATTCCTAGGATAATCCACTACCACAGTAATGGCATCTTTCATATCAGACACATAGTAACCATCCAGGAATTTCTTCTCCTTTTTAAATGTTAACATCAATGCCTAAAAATAGTATTTATCAACCACTCATTATCCTGTTAGGATAGAAACACATTCTTTTTTGGTCTCTTAGGAATTCTTAATTAGGAATTCTCGTTCATGTTCTGGTTTTAGGTCAGTTTGTTGGTTTTTTTTGTTTTGTTTTGTTTTGTTTTTTAAAAAAAGCTGTATATTAGATAGAGGACAGACACACAAAACACGATTCATCCTATTTCTTCTGAAAGTGTCTCATGTGCCACACTAGCACAAATCCAAGTATTAGACAATTCAGGCAGACGTCTACCCAACCCTTCAGGCCAGAAAAATGCTTTTATTAATCTGAATTACACTGTTTCCAGGCCTAGGTCCCCAGCTCAAGAAGGGCAGGGAACTGCAGGAGAGGGAACAGCAAAGGGCTCCAACGATGATTAAGGGACTCTTCATGAGGAAAGGCTGAGGGACTTGGATATTTTCAGTCTGAAGAAGACTGAGGGGGAATCTGATCAACGCCTATAAATATTTAAAGGATGGGGGTCAGGACCACGGGGCCAGCCTTTTTACAGTAGTGCCCAGTGAGAGAATAAAAGGCACAAACTTGAACATAAGAAGCTATTATTTAAACACAGGGAGCCTTTGAAGGTGGCAGAGCCCTGAAACAGGCTGCCTAGAGAGATGGTGCAGTCTCTGTCTCCAAAGACATTCAAAACCTGCCTGGACAAGTTCCTGTGCAACCTGCTCTAGGTGGACCTGCTTCAGCAGGGGGGTTGGACTAGATGATCTCCAGAGGTCCCTTCCAACCCCATATCATTCTGTAATTCTATAATACAACATGAATTCAACTTCAGATTTGGCCATGTTACAATCCCCTTTTACATGATCACAACTATTAATGAGCTGGTTGTTTCACATCTAGGAAGCAATGCTTCTTCAGACGTCTAGTGCAACTTAAGCACGTGGCTGGTATATTACCTTGTTACTAGTTTGAGGAACAGGTCCAGTCTAATGAAGTTGTCTACAACACTTTTTCCTATTTATTTTGTTTTCTTACAGTACTAAGCTTCTTTCCAACAGCCCTGTCTTTGCTGTGTAGTCTGCAAGGTAAAAAATAGCATCATTTTAACTGCTGTGAGCACAGACTGACACTCAAGAGTGGCTGACCAGCAGCTGCTCAAGACAATCTTTTCCCTGCTGCCTGAACCCCACAGGGATGGGGCACAGTTACACACTTGTGTGACAAGGTAAATTTGATGCTAAAACCTCTCTCATCCTATAACCAACAGCACACCATGACTATCAAAACCTTTCTTTAACATTGTCCACTCATGTCCTTCAAGAAGTAGATCCAGATCCTGGAAGGCTTACTCTCCATCTCTAAGACCTTGCCAAAAATTTCAGCCGTTTATAAAATCCAGGCTCAGCAGTTCACATACCCTCAGAAGTCCCTATGTTCAAAGCTAATACACTTAGACTACAAAATTTTGTTTCATGTTTTGAAGCCCGCTTCTCCCTGGAGCCGCTTTACAAGTTCAGAATTTCCTAAGTTTCAGAAGAAACTAAAACATACACAGACTAAAAAACACCAACAAAACAGAACATGCCACATTGTTTTACCAGTTTCTTCAGTCAACAAAAGAAATAGTACAGTAAGAGAACTGAAATCCAGTAGTTTGGTACTATATTTGTAATGAAGCATAACATCTATATATAGAGGAGAAACAGCCCAGTAACTTGCTGGATTAGCACATTCACCTCCCTAATTTGCAATAAAGACCACATGACTCTGCTGACAACATTACTTCTTAGGTAGTCTAAGCCAGCCATTCACCAAGGTCCTAAATTAAGGAAACATTTCAACTGCTGTTTGAACTTAAGTATATGAGTAACCCCATTACTGCCCCACTGCCAGGGATTTGGTATGTGATAAGAAGTTTCCTAAATAAGATCTTTAACATTAAGATATAACCAATTTATTTTAAATTTAGGATTATTGGTCTAGTTTGAAACTCAAGTCAGTAGTCCTAAAACAGTGTGGAGAAAAAAAAATTTCCACTATAAAACTACTTACAATTCAAGCTGTGTATGCAGTTAACATTTCTATCATTTTTCTTCCTTTTACATTTAAATATTTAAGTAATCAATTGATAATTCTCAGATGTATACACCAAAAATGCTGTAATCTATTGTTTGGGTACCTGTCATGTCTCACGATGGGTGTAGGCAGGACACAGGTCAGGAGCCATCCAAACTCAGCCAGCGTGTGCAATAAAGGTCCATAATCTGTTTTAATTTCACATCCCTACATTAATAATTATAAAAAGTAGTAAAGAGAGGTTTTATTTGCATTTCTACACAAATTACGACTCCCCTCTAATTTATAAAGAGATTACATGAAATTGTGGTGTTTGTGGAGATTCACTATTTCAAACTGAAAGCAACTTGAAGAGTTCAAGGCTACATAAGACTAGGAAAGCAGAACATATTAACTCCAGGTATTAGCCCTGATTCAGCAAGACATTCAAAGTGCACCTCACTTGTTAAACTCACTGTGTTGCTAAAGTAATACCTACAATTTTTTAAACACCATAATAGGTGTCTCAGTTGATGTATGTAGGCTTTTACTTCTTACCTGAATAACAAGCATCTCACCTAGCTATATACATTTAAAGTTTTGGGGTTTGGTGGTTGGTTTTATTTTGTCTGTATATATATAAACTAATCAACGTCTTAGTTTTATGCTGTTTTTTTTCCACATTGGTAAATGTACTTATCGAATATTTCAGAAGTAAGCTCTTAGTATCCTCCAACAACAATTACTTTCAGATGTCATTAATTCATTCCAATAATCTTATACAACTAAAATATTTTAAAAAATGAATGATTTTATTGCTAATCTATGTGACAGTAGTATGTGTAAATTAGGAAGAATGAAGTCTTCCATATTTAATAGTAATTTTTTTTAAGAATGACATGCAAGCCACATACAATTCACAATCAATTTCTTCTTGTTCTATTTCTAGATGTTGCCGTTTTCTTCCAATTTTTACTTAAAAATACTTCAGCAGATTGTATTGGGAGATGCACTTGCTAAAGTTACGACCAAATTGGTCTCAAACATTTACATTTTAAAACCCCCACATTTCCTTTGGTGGTTTTATTTGTTGATACGAGCATTTGTAAGTGTCTGGCCAGAATCCTTGCAGCATATTTCTTTCATGCACATTAATCAATGGCCACAGGTCTGAGTCAACTTTTATGATTCAAGGGTTTAGTTTAGCTTATTGCAGGTGGCTTCAAGAAACCATCCTGCATGTTTACCAAACACTAGTACAAGTATTCTAATGAAAAAACAAAGAAAACTCTAAGTAGGAAATTGCATTGCTAAGTAATCACTAATTTACCTCAACGACTGTCCATTGTTCAACAACTATTGCATCATTTCCTTTCCTGTCAGAACCTGGAACCCCAGCACCCTCTTCTTCGTAGATAAATAATCCTTCTAAAGATTTGGGCAAGTAGTCCCCTGTGAACATAAAGACAAATATAAACTGAAATATAAAGTTTCAGGTTGATATCTTATTGAGATGTACACATGGGCTTGTTTTTTCCTCATTGAACAGCCCTCTAAAATAAAACAGAGACAGTAAATAACTCAACTTTGTGGTTATTTCTGTGTCCAGTTACAACTTGATGAAGTATTCAAGTCAACTTCTTATTCAAAACCCTTTTTTCTATACAAATTGAACTAGTAACCATTTTGTTTTCTCAGAAGCACGACTTTCATGCTCGAATCTGAACTCCCACTTCCTGTATTCAACACATCCCCTGTGGCAGACAGGCTCAAATCCTCTCTAGTCAGATTCAATATTGTACGCCTGACAATAAATGTGGCTTTCAGTGTGGTGGGAGAGCACATAAACGGAGCACGAAATGCAAAACCTAGTTACTGTTACTTAAATAAATACGTGAATGGCCACAGGAAAAGCCTGAAACAGAAATAATTGTAGGAAGATTCCTGATGGGAAGGAAGTTTCAGAGCACAACTCCCTGACTCACTTGTTGAAGCCTGACAGTATCCGGTTGGCCCACAGTAAAGTCGTGCATCAAATATTTGTTCATTTTCTGGTTTTGCTTCTCCCAAGAGCCATCGGGAAGCCTTTACTGCAAATGTACCTTGAGAGCTGATTATCTTTAAATTTGAACAGTAAAATTATGTAATACTCAGAATAACAGATCTAAATCCTCTATAATATTGCATAAAAGAGATATGAAGAGATGATTGCTTTTTCCACAGTCAGGGAAGACAGATAAATGTAAAGAAAAACAATACAAACACACCCCTAGGAAACAGAGAAAACTTAAGGAACACAACTGGCCTGGCTTTAGAAATTGACCAGATTGGCATGGAAGTTATGCCATGTAAACCAGGAACTCCCATTTTTTGAGCATGCTTGTTGATGTACCATAATTCATACTTATGAATAATTCATACTTATTAAACTTATTCATACAATTTTTCACCATATTGCATGTAGCAGACTTATGTAGTTTGAGCTATAATTATTTAGACACCTGCCTATATACGTATCGCTTCCGTGCATTTGTGGAGGTATTACATGTGTTTATCTTTAGATTACACAAATATTATGTAGTTGTACATGGAACTGAATACCTGGCTTCAGGCACAAACATATGAGTACCTGCACAGCTCCTAATAATTAATAGTTGGTCTTAAATTCATGGACTTTGACCTTTCTTCAGTGTTCAAGCAGATACTTAAAAGTGGACAGCCCACCTGCGATATGTTAGAGTATTTCTTTTTCTTTAATTTTTCAAACATGACAGAATAACTCTAAATTTTGAAGTTACTGACACAAGATACCTCCCCTCTGCGGTATTTTGAGACAAACTGATAATTCATGAAGTGTGCCATGTCAAAAATCACGTGTTGAAGAAGTTAGATGTGTGGCTAACTGGTTTATCTGCCCATTCTGTCACATAAAACAGTTTACCTTTGTTTATATCAGTACTAAAAAAAAAAAAGTGCTTCAGGACAGATGACACAAATCAGAAAAAGCTAAGATATTGCCACAGCACTTCTCATCTTAGATGCTTCTATGACCATGAGAGCCTATGATGCAAATGGAGGAAATCCTACAAGGATCCAAATTGCTGCTAAAAGAGAATTTACCCGGATTATTTTTATGGCAGCATCCTCTTTTGGCAGCAGAACATAGAAGCTGGTAATTATTAAGAATTATCAGTTATTTATTTATTTTTAGAATTCTGTTTATATTGATATTTCCTCCTGCCTTAAACTGGATATTCCATTTTGGTCTTGGTAGCAACAGAATTCTGCTGACGCCAGAGAACATTCACAGAGTCCAAACCAGAGGATTACTGCAGCTGCCTGACTTGTGTGTAGTGGTGGTTTTTTTAATTAAAACAATAGCTAAAATTTGCTCATTTTACTAAAGCTGTATAAAAAGACAACTAATCCTAAAGACCTCCCAGTCAAAAAGCAAAGAAACAAAAGTGAGGTGAAGTTGACAATTAGATGTACATGCAGACGTACACAAAGTACTTCTAGTAATGACTGCAAGCGCTCAAAAACATTTTCTTTCCAAAAAACCCCAGCACTTTAGGCTTCCCTCTGTGGGGTGCCAAATCTTTATTGAATTATCAAACTCTTCAATGTTCACCTCAAGAACAAACATTTTAACTTATGAACTCAGCAGGTAAATTACTTTCTTAATGTGGTTACAGACACTTCATCAGCTGCAGAATTCTATCCACACAGCAATCTGTGTCTACTCAAATAGATCCAGTTTAATTCAGCAGCATCTCACCCGTGAATCTGACTGAAACAGATACCAGTCAAGCAGGGCCGAAGCAGAAGCACCAACTGCATGCATAAAATCCCTAAATAAGTCATAACCTGGGTATTAAAGATAGGATAGTTATTCACATAAAGAAGAGCAGACAGCTACAGGGGAATGGGAAGACTGCAAAGCTGTTGTTGGACAACAGCTGCAAAGATTAATTTCAACAGCTGCCAAAACCACCCCTCAGTGAATTCTAACATATTTCCAGAGTTATTTTCCAGCTCTATGAAAATTTTGTACCAAAAACTAGGAGTCTGATTTCTCACTTCTCCTCCCCCGAAGGAAAAACTTTGTTCTTCCACTGACTTCAATAGATAGGAATTATAATTTAAGACAAAAAAGATGGCCAATATAAACTTTACCATTAGACTGTTTATGTGTTCAAAATACGCAGTTTCGGAGGGACTAGCTGCCAAATGCAATCTGAAGTAAATATAGCAATGTCGGCGCACTTGTGTTCCTCTGACAGTCACTAGATTTACTTTATTGCAGAGCTACAGAAATGCAGTGATTCACACTCAAAACTTAGCTACCGAGAACAGCAAAAACCGGATGGGGCTTTGAGCAATGTGGTCTAGTGGGAGGTGTCCCTGCCCGTGACAGGGGGGTTGGAACTCCACGACCTTTAAGCTCCCTTCCAACTAACCATGCTATGATTCTATGAGTATTTTAAAAGTTTGATTTTTGAAGAACCCACATCATCTAACTTACACTGATTTTACATTTCAATTTTTTTTTTTTTTTTTTAATTTAAGACCTTCTCTAATCCAGGCCTTACCAAGGGGATGCTGAATGTGTGTTATTTTAAACCAAAACATAGAAAAAAAAGGCATTAAACAAAGCATATAGTAAATACAAAAATTACTCATAACCCTAGTAATTCTACCCTTCCTGTATAATTCGTGTAAGAAGATGTAAAATGACTTAGGAAAGCCACTTTATTAAGTGCACTTGATATTCAGCAAAAGTCATTTAAAGTCTCCAAAATATTTTCAAATTTTTTACAAGAATTTTCTCCAGTGCAGCCCTGTGTTTTGCTTGCTGACACCAAGCAGCCATAAGCAGTTCTAAAAGAACAGCAACAACTTAGAACTTAGTATAAGCAAGACATGAACAAATCCAACCAAAGATAAACTATCACACTGGTGAAGTATAAATTCTATGTTTGCTATCAAATATCGTTTATTACAGTAATTAATAAATCCTGAAACAATTAACTGAATCGACTCTCTTGGTCCGTTCCCCTAACATTAGGGGAACTACTGTTTTCTTCACATTGTTTTCAAGCAATTGCACACCAGCAGCTACACACTATTTTTTCGCAATACTTCTAGTTTCTGGCTTTCAGGCAAATTCAGTTCAAATAGAAATGAATCTCTTAATTACGTATTTTACCAAAAGCGTTAGAGTTCAAAAATACTTCAGCCATGAAAGAGCTTCTGCTGTCAGCAGTGGCACAGCACTGTCTCTCAGCTCTGCCAAAGCACGGGGTGTGGGGCTCAGCAGGGTGTGCAGTGATGGGCCTGGGCCAGCAGTGGCACTGCTGACATGGGGCTTGTGTCTCTTCATCAGGAGGATGAAGGCCAGGAACTCTGGAAGAGTTAGTAGGATCTCTCCAAAAGAGAAACTGAGGTAGAACTGAAAGTGGCAGAATAAAGAAGCAAATTTGAAAATCCCGTGGGCCTAAAGCTCTATCATTGAACAATCTGAGCATTAATTGAGCTGGTATATTCCTGCAGAAGAGTGCAAGCAAGAGGGACCAAGGAAGACCTCTCTCCCAGCTATGCAAAAGCATCCTGGAGGATCTGTCAGCTGTCAAGACCAAGGACAAACCCGGATTTCTTTACTCTCTGCATATGCTCACACCTGATTAGAAGAACTTGCAGAAACATCCTAAAATTTTAGCATCAACAGTTGAATTTTAATGCAATAGTATTGCTGGGCATAAAAATTCTTTCCCAAAAGAGCTGGAGAAAGCAGGAATCACAGAAAGTCTGACTTATGTCTGACAGTACTGTAAGCACAATGAGAACTCAAGCTGGTCTTTTGTCTCATTAGAAACAGAATCAGAAATACTCAACAGAATGCAGCTCAGTATCTACAGTGAGCAGCAGAAGACAAACATCAGGGCAGCATGTACCTAATGTGGGGTTTTTCCCCCTTTATCTTCTCCTTTAAAAAAAAGCTAAAAGAAAAAAAACTAGCACAAAAGTTTTATTTTATCAGAATGGCACACTACTTATCTGCTTTATCAAATTGAGGATTTCCAAAGCAGAAATTTCAATTATTCAGAGCTGTAACTGCCCAACAACCAAGTTATTCCCTTTCCAGGTATCAGATTCCAGAAAATTACAACAGCTATCTGAACATGTTTACATTCTGCCCTTCAGACCAAAAGGCAAAAGATGACCCACTTTAAAAAAATGATGTAGTTCTACACCAACAAGTAAAAGCTTGATGATATTCTGGAACAGTACTCACCTTTAGAAGTTTCCCAGTGTACAAATGAATCAATTAAGGACAATCCTTGTTTATAATAAAACGTGGTTAATTCTAGCCAGTCTGCTTCCAGTGTACTAATAACTGGTCCCTTTCTTGTTACTTTCATAGACAAGGCACCTTCATGATAGGTCCAGCAGGTAGAATCATCATCAAAAACATTGAAGACTGTATAGAGCTTCTCTAAGAAAAGAAAAAGGAAGAAGAATGAACCTCTGGAAGACAGTGCTCTGAAATGAAAGTATTATTAATTTCTTATTTCAACGTGGGTTTCTAATTCTAATCAACAGTTTTATTACTTGTTTCCTGATGTGACTGTACACAGCTTGAGCCCTAAACACACTCAGGACAAGGGGGTGGTGGTGTGTACACACTGCGAGATATGAGAAAAATCTGAATCTATTATAGTTGGATTGTCATTGGACCTTTTAAGTAGGTGAATTTTGCAGAAAAAACATACTGGAGCTAAGAAAAAATATCCAGTGGCAACAGGCTTCACTTCTGCTACTCATGGAACTTCTGAGTGAAATATTTGAAATGAGTATAAAACAGTAAAGACAATTTTCTAAATTTTTAAATACTAGGAATGCCACATACGGTATTGATTTTTACTCACTATTTTCTGAAGATTACTTAAGTACCAGTATAACTAGCTGCCTTCTGGTATTTCCCCACACAACAACTGATGAGTATGTGACTTAAGCCCACAAAACTGCATATCCTCAAATGCCTTTTGGATCTAGGCATTAATATAGTGCTGTCACAAAAACAAAGTCATAAACAAGCATTCATCAAAAATTAAAATTCACAGATCTATAGCATTTTAGGAAATCACTGGTGACAAGTTAGGAAGTCCTAGCCATATAAATGCATTCTACAAATACACTCCCACGTACGCCACTGCTGTGCAGAAACAACACAAAGCAGTTGCCAAAACATTCTCTCAGATTGTCTAATCCTCCAACATCTCAGCAGCCTAAATCAACAAACCCCAAACCTCCAGAAAGCAAAGGATTTGGTTTAGATGACCCCACTTTGAGATGCTCACGTTTCTAGGCTCCAGAAACAGGGAGATTTCCAAAGCAAGATTTGGACTGTAAGTGGTCTGAATCAGTCTCTGGGAGAACCACTCTATTCTGAAAGGTGTTACTGCACTCACCTCAAGTAACATCAGCTGCCTGGAACACAGGAGAGTAAATTCAGGACAAGATTTTGAATTGTCATCAGTAAGAGATGACTCTCCTGTCTATACAGTTTTATCATCAACACAGGTTGCTATATTGCTGTGTTTATCCTGCCAATCTTAATTTCTTTTCCCATATACTAAAGTGAGACTACCTTCATATTTGTTCTTCAGAAAAAAGAAACAAGTTTCCCCAATACAACTATTCAATTGCTCACATGTATCGGAAATTTGCGTCTGCAAGGGGTCTATTTAGAGTCAAAATCCCTACTTTACGACCCTCAAATCTACAGCTCAGAAGCAATTTTGCATCTTTTGAGCAGATCCAAATAAAAATGGCACACTGAAGTGGCAGTATGTATCTATATGCATGTAAGACTTTCTTTGACAATTCACATCAGTATTTTTTTTATAATGGGGACACACACCACTTGCAAAGAAAGGTGATTAAGTTTTCATCAGTTTTGTCTTAGGGACTCCAATAACTTTACTGAGTCTTTGACTAGCAGGAGAGAAACCCAGTATACTCTTGCCAAAGCCTTTTGAACAATTTCCTGAGAACACTGCATACAAGGGATGCACTTGTTGCTGATCTACTCAGTTGCACTGGTCCGCATAGAGCTCCTTAACAGAACCAAGGGTTATTCAGACAGAATCAAATGCTTTTTCACTTACAGCATTTCTATTCTGCTACATATAGCAAACCCACCATTTCAAGCTGTAAAGAAAGAGTTAAGCTTTAACAGATCATGCCATAAAGGCTCAGCATGTTGTACAAGAACTGCTTTAATTCAAGTGTTAAAAATAAGAGGTCGATTATCTCAGTGTTTAAAGTCATTATCCTGACAGTTTATAAACTGGAGAGGGTGCTTAACTCTTAACAGGAAAGTGAAAAGGTGGCTTTTGAGAGCAATTAAAACGCATCTGGCTCATCGTGGAAGAACCGATTATATCAAAATGCAATCTGACATGAAAGTTTCATGCTGCCTTCTTTCTACACAATACTATGTTGCTTTAGTTCTCACGCTTTAGATTACTTCTTCCTTTTCACTTTTTCTTCCTAGCAAACCAAAAGGCTTCAGTGCTTCAGTACCAGAAGTTGCTCTTTAAGGCAAATCTCTCACACAGACTACACTCAGATTCTTCTACAATTAAGTTTTCTACTACAGCACCAACATTTTTCAGTGCTACTTTTCCTTCCTATACAGCTTTTTAATGCTTACTTTTCTCCAGAGTGAATTCACTTTGCAACAATTATCCTCTTTGATTTCATGGTCAATGCATTAATTTAAATGATCTCTTTCAGGATGTTTGTTGAAGGCATATTAACCAGAAAGAATCCATTATGAACAGATTTGTTTACTGTACATTACATGAGCTGGCTAGAAGCTGTAAAATTACAGCTTTAGCTGGAAGGGGATTTCTGTTGCCAGTTTGGAAACAGGCAGGAGAACTGGAATCGTAACATTCTTGGAAATCCATTACACATTTGTGATTTTAGTATTACAAGTAAGTGAAAACTATACACATTTAGGAAAAGGTTTAAAAACAATTGCATCCTTCTAAAAGAAAGTATTTTCACTGCCACGTGTTGGTTATATACGTATCAAGCAAAAAAGCTGTTTGTTTGTAGCACATTTAAAATCAGAATTATGCTGTCAGGGCTTTTGGGAGGTTTGTTGGGCTTTGTTCCTTTTTCTTTAAGTTACAAACTAGAATTCTGACAGTACATTTGCAATATTCTATACGAAACCTGAAATACTATTTTAATATATTACCACAGTTCACACAAACATAGAGCAGAAGGTAAATACTTCTTTTGTTTCCTCAACTTTTTTAGAAGTGCATACATATTTAAGGAAGATGCACCTTCCAAAACCAGTATTTCATGCAGTAGAACATGTTGTTCTGTTACTTTTCCTCCCAACAATTTAAAAAAAATATACACCTTAATAAAATATCTTATTTGTGAAAAAAAAACCCCAAGCAGTATTTATTACCGTCTCCTTTTCGTGGTTGAATAGGGTTGACTTCTTTTCCAAAATGGAAATCTGCATCCTGTAACATGCTGCTTTCTCCTTGTATTTCCTCCTCTATCCCACTCTCAGATGAACGACCACTCAATGTCCCTTCATTCCAGTTTTTATAGTTTTCATCAGAATTTTTTCTTCCGTGTTCCTTATTTCTTCTGCCCAATGTTGATTCCAGCTCAGCACTTCCATCTGTGCTTGTTCCATTACAGGTTTTAGGTTGAGGAAAATGTTGTGTTACAAATCCCACAAACTTCTTTCCTCTTTTAGCAGCTTCATTAACCTGTATTTGCAAAAGAAGTTTATCTGCAAAGTGACTTTAGAATTGCATGTAACTTCTTCTTTTATAAAAAAAAATCCATATATTCTGTTTAACTACACTGCTGATTTTCAAGGCCATAGAGACACAATACTGTACAACAGAAGGGTCGTTTGTCTTTGTATGCTGCCCATGTTTCAAAGTAAATGGAAATCTTCCACCATGTCTCTGAACTCAGGCCAAGAGAGGTGGCCAACACTGGTGTAAACAATATCCTTCACTTAAAACAAATCCAAAATATTTTACTTCCCATGTCACAGTGATAAGTGATGTACAGACACAATAAATAGCACTGTTTCTCTGAACATAAGAAAACCAGTCATTCTAAAATTACTGACCACAATACTATAGAGATATCTATTGTCATGTGTCATGATTCATTATCCCCTGGTTCACTTGGAGGCTGCTCAGCTTCAGTATTACCGAGAACAGTGAAGGAAGAGAGAAAGGAGGGAGCTAAAAGCAAACTAAAATCCTCTTAGCTGTTTTTAGCCAGTGGTGGGTCTTCTCTGCACTGAAGTCTCAAAATAGAACTGCAGAGTATGTACCACCTGTGGGATATGTCTGTTCTTGGAGGAAGGGTTTATTTCTGGGATAAGCAGTGCTGCCATTTAGGAATGTGAGTCCACTGGCATCTTGTGCTACAAGCTCCCCCATGCAATAAAGTCTTTCCAGGAAAATACTGAAACCCCAGCAAAGAACGAAGAAATTGCCTGAGAAGTACTGGATTAGGGAGGGCAGAGAGAAGAGGATCTCTACCAGTTAACTCTCAAACTATTAATCAGAGGGATTAACACTCAAATAGCTATTGGTACTGCAATCCCTTTTTAGTACCATGATAGACTGAGGTGTTACAGCACAGGTACAGTATGTATGTACAGCACGATATGATACACCAGTCACTGTGATTATACAGAGCTGCTGTTCCTAAGACAACCAAAATAATTTAAAATGTGACAAGCAACATGCAGAATAAAAGGTAATTTTTTTTCCTGAAGCTCCTACAAAGTTTTATGGGTTCAGATATTTTAAAAAAATTTATACTGGATTACCGGTTCAGTATTTTTAAAACACTGAGAGCACTTTAAAAATAAAATTATTTTCACTTAGTAATTCTGTTTCGGGTTTGCTTGCAAGACAATTAATGCTAATTTCAAGTGTGTTTTTCCTTTTAAGTGTTCGTCTGGTATGCTATACAACCAACCTGGCAACATGAATATAGCATACGTGTGTAATGTAGGTTTTCAATTCGAAACACTTGAAAATTTCAAAACAAACCATTTAGAAATTTGACACAACTCTGATAATTCCAAAGACCATTAAATATCTCCAATACGCTTTTTCCTCTACCTCTTTCCTTGACAACCAATGTGAAAGATATCACTAACTCTTGTAATAACAATAGCTTCCTGTTTCAGCTATTCTTCAATTTTGCAGAGGAAGTTACACATAAGAACTAGAACTTGCATTCCAGTAGAAGTTGACTTTTCCTTGTCTATACAATATTTTCTAAAGCTGTGCTAACTAAATATTTAATACAGTTACTATACATTTTGTATTTCTGTCAAAGAAAGAAAAATAATCTTAGAAATGGAATATATTCACGTTCGTTGGTAATATCTTCCTTAATGCAGAACAACATAAACTTCAGACCTTTTTCTTAAAAAAAAAAAATTAATTCCAGAAAACGCTATCACACAAGCATTTTATAGAAACCGACAGAGTTTTGGCCTGATCCTGCTCTCAGTGGCATAAGAGGCCAGTCTATCAAAGCTTTACAGGGCTCAGTACTAAGTCCNAAAAAAAAAAAAAAGTAATTCATGAAGAACAAGAACTCTCTTTGCATCATGAAAAGTTTGTTACTTCTATAAAACAATCCAAGGTTAAAACTCAAAACTAAAAACATACCAATCATTTCATGGAACCTGTATGTATGGCACAAATAAAAGTCTGATGAGAAATTTGAAAAATGCTCCATTACCTTTTCTAAGAGTTCTTTCACTACTTCATTTGTCAGTGTTTCACACATTAAAGGACATTCCTCAATCACCAGCCTGGGGTGCCTTTGTCCTCTGGGTGCTGCATGCTTCTGGCTAGAACACAGAAAGAAAGCAGTCTTTGTCAGTAGTTTACTGGTAACTTGGGCAAGTGCTTGCATATAGAATTCTTTTCTTTTGGACTAGCTATGAAGGAAATCCTGGCAATAGTTCTCCACACTGTTATTTAGAAGTCAGCAGGTTTTGGTGTTTTGTTCCATTCTTGCACGAAGTCACAGGTACTGTGTATTACAATGTCAGGGTAAGAATATTAATGTTTAACAGAAATTTCAGCTGACAATTGTTAATGGACATCTTTTGGAAACTGAGCTTTACTGACAAACAGCCCAGCTTTTATAATAAGTAAATCCCAAAAATCCGGTAATGCAAAAAATACAGATTTAAGCTATAGATATGGTAGGCACAAATCACAGAATCAGTTTTTTAGACAACATACTGAATAGAAGTGGAACTTGATTATGCTGTTAACACCCTGCTTTTTAGCTTTTTTAACTACAGCCGAGGTGCAGCTCTTGTACAAAATACACTGAGACAAATACTAGAACAACAATGCAGTAGCAATCACTCTGGGTTACTTAGGTATTGTTTAAGTCACTCAGATTTGAGAATCCAACAAGTTTTTAACTTTCATTTGAATTTATAGAATAGCATTCATCATGTTTCATATCAAGTCAATTAGGCTACTACTCAGACAAAGTATTTGGTGTATATCAATAATATAATAGGACTTCATTTGATGTTTCCTTCACGCAAGTTTTAGCTTTAGAATGAACCATCAACAAGATGCACTCAAATACAAAAGGTTACTTTCTGTACAGAAGCTAGAGAATGTGCATTTGCCTATAGGAAAACCAACACAGGTACATAAGGCATAGTAAATTGGGAACCTACACTTGATTTCACATGTAGGTTACAGGTTCTTGTCCTTCATCTAGTCAAGGACCTAAAGATGAGTTGTGGGAGCTTGTGTGCTGGTAGTGTCAGCTTGTAGAAGCCTCAGCTTCAGAGAGCAAATATTCTGCTTTTCTTCCTCAAGCTTTTGCCCGCATGGACAATCTTCACCTTGTTTGCAGACGAATTTATGAAGGCAAGTTGTATGAGCAGCAAACACCATGGACAATGCTTGCTTCAGCAAAGTATCTGGAGAAGCTCCCTCAAATGAATGATGTTTTACAGAAGCCTTACTGGCATAGCAGAAGGCACTTTCCAACTCATACACTTCCAGTCTTATAAAGAAAATGAAAGAACCTTTGTACACCACAAAGGGTAGAAGGGGGAAGGGGGACAGAAGGGGGAAGCATGACCACTCTTAATGCAATAAGAAATTAACTTTTCTAGTTACTCAAATTAAGAACAAAATTTTATCCTCTTTGCTTTCAAAGGAACTAAAGGTAAAATTTCTTTGTCCACTTTCTTTGTAGTCACAGGGTGATTACAACGCAGTGAAAACAGGAGTAATAAACAACACTATGGAGCTGGAACATAAACACAAACTCTTGACTCTCCCTCAGTGTCAATCCCAAGCCTTTGGATGTTCCCCAATCACAGAATGCTTATTTCCTTCTTATTAAGGAGAAAAAATAATTTATCAGAGATAAATAGTTTAAGTAATTCACATTTTATAGGTAATTTTCCCCGAACAATGCTGCTATGGGAGAAGTGAGAACATAAAAGTTCTGAAAATGAAGTCACTCAGACACGAGAGAATTTAAAGCAGCTTATTATTGTCCTAGTGTATTGTTTCATCTTACACTTGCTTCAGTTTCTAAGGCATATGATAGTTTATTATAAAAGTTTATTTAAAATAAAATGCTAAACTGTAACAATTTATCTTCCGTCAAATTAAGACAAGCCACGTATTTTTGTTTGGACATTTACTAACGAAAATAAAAAATTAGTCTCTTGTGTGCTTCGCGATAATTAAACAAACCATGACTAAGTTGCTCACTTTCTTATACAAGGAACAGTTATTTGATCTCTGAAGTGCTTGTTTCAAGTTGACAATTAATTATGCATGTTGAGCAATCCACTTACAAATGCATTAAGTAACAGATCAGTGTATTCAAATTGTTTCACTGTTACCTTAATTTTAATCGTGAAAGTACCACTCGGTACATGTGACTTGCAGGGAAATTTCTTCTCCGTCCAATCGGCAGCATAATGGGATGAACAGCTCCTACAACATAGCCTTTGCTGTAATATTCTTCCACCTTAGATGCTATATCCAACACAGAACTGATCTTGATAACTTCTGGATTTGAGGAAGCTAAAAGCATTGAAAGCAGAAGAGAAGCACGTTACAGTATGTATATCCATATACTTTTTGAGTTCCTTTTATATAAAAATCACACAAAATCTATTCCAAGGTATTTACTAAAAAGTTCTGTTTATATAAGAATATTTTTGAATCAGCTCTGAGTCTGCTTTTTCAACTAGTTGAAGTAGGTATTTAGTACAATCTATTTTTAATCTATTTGGCAACAGTTTCTGCTGGATCTAGCTTTTTCAAGCCCATTTAAGAGCTGCATCAACATCTAAACACACAATAGGCCTGAAATTAACAGGCAACTATTTGTCTAGCCAAAACCTTGAACATACTAAAGCAGCATCCTTCAACCCTAGTTGAGAGGTGAATTCCCATACAATGAATTTAAGCCTAGAACAATTGGTCTGGTTTTCTTAAATATGTTTTTGGACCCCTTAGAAGTGGATCTGTGGGTTGTAGCTTGAAGTTTTAACATAGTTCCAACTTCTTTTTCCAGTATACCTAAGTTATGTCAGTTAAGTAAGCTGCATGGTGTCACTCATTTCTAAGATCCTTCTGACTCTGTGCAAGCATTTCCAATCAACGTGTAATAGCTTAATACTACACAGCCTTTGTTGGAAACTAAGGAAAACTTTTTGAAGAACCTTTTTTGAATGGTTCTTTCCACAAAGAAAGATTTATCACTGGTAACAGATATTATATTCCGCCACCATCAGTCTGATGGTAAGTATTTCCTGTTCCCTTCAACTCCAACTGGAATATAGCAGCTCTCTCCACAAAGCAGAAAATAAATACTCATACAGATAGCAACTGAAAAGTAAGTTTGCCAGCATATACTTTCTGTCAGACTTTTGCATATATAACCTATCATGACCAGACAGCTTGGCTTGGAATTTGACAGGCTCTATCAGCAACCCTTGCTGCAACTGATGTACATCTTTCCTGTATTCTGGCAGGTCCCTCCCTTTGCAACACTTTCAGTGCATTAAGCCCAGTGTTAACTGCATGGAAGGATGTCTCAACTGGCATTAAGTGACCTCACAACATTTCGGTTGTGGGGTGGGTTTTTTTTTTAGACATAAACATTTTAACATGCTGCTTTAAACATTCTCTTTCAAACTATACAATAAACCCTAAGCAATTAAATACAGTAATTAGACCCTGATTCTTTAATTAAAAAAATATAAAAAAGAACAAATTAATAATGACATAAGTCTCACTTCCTACTGCACTCCTCAGTTCGTTTCACCTTACCTCTTACCTGCCCTATGTTATACTTGGGCAATAGGCAAGGAATTTACAGACTTTTAACCAAAGTCACAGTGAATCACAAATTCTACCTGTCTTCTACTGGTTCAAAGTATCCAACCTCTGATATGCAAATCTTTAGTTTGCCAAAATCTTTTATTCTAATAGGCTGAAGTAGAATTCATAAAACAGGAATAATCCTAATATATATACATCATAGAGGGCTTTTTTTTTTAAAAAAAAAAAGCCCGAACAAAATAAACCCTTCTAATATTTTACATCACTCAAATTAAATGCTTTTAAATACCAACTCTTACTAAAGGGAAAAAGGAATGAAGGCCTACTTCACCTCTTACTTAAACAGCCTTATCAGATAAAAAAACTAACAAGAGAAATCAGAATAATGTGCACCATGTGAAATACATACTACCAAAAAACTGATGTATCAGTTTCTAATATCAGTTTACTGATGATAACTAGCAAAACCAATCTACTAATATTAACTCTGCCATTCTCAACAAGAGGGCCAGGGCTGCTGTACTTTCTTGTACTACCTTGGTTGTTTGGGGTTTTTTGGTTGTTTATTCTAAGCAGAAAACATGACAGCCCTCCCTTTCGAGGACAGATGATATTTTGCCCTACTTAGGAGCATCTCCATCCCATAACTTCACTCAGAGTAAATCCCTGACACATATTGAAGAAATAGTTGCTCTACAGCCCACAAGTCAGAAAAAGCAGGACTGCATGCAATGTGATCATCACTTTTCTGGTTTTGAAAATACCTTAACCATTTTTCACTAAGAAAGTATCCTTCGTGATGTGATGTCAACAGTAACAGAGTCACACAGCGATCTTGCCTGTTGTATAGTAAACTTCAGATGCACAATATCGAAGATGACCACAAACAGCTACATCATACATATTCATACTGTTATTCAGAGTGACAAGAACTTCACAGCATGCCATCCTGTGGACTCATACAAATAACCCTTGCCACATTCATAAATATCCCTTCTTTTCCCCAATAGGAAAGCTGTGGGAAAGGCATATGCATTCTGCCTCAATATTTAAGCTATCCCTGCTTTATGGTTAAACTGACCTCAAAAAATACCAGCTGCTTTTTTAATTGAGATATGCCTCATGATTGAGGCTGTAAATTTACAGTCCTTGACAGGCATTTACAATGATACTTCAGAGTGCCTTGCTCCATTTCCTTTGTACTACTCAGTCCCACCAACATAAAAGACTGGCTGCAATTTTCTTGTTTGCGATTCTCCTGATGCAGAACCTCCATGGAACTCAAGGCTGATTTTTATAGTAGGGATGAGAGTATTTTGGGAACCAGGAGAGGAGAAACCAAAAGTACAATACATTGCTGATACGTTAAGATACACAGGAGTCCAGCCAATGAATTTAGAATAGAGTGGTTGGCTTAACCTGCATCATGGCTTGGGAGACAGAGACTCATGGAAGTCTCCCCTGCAGGCCCAATTTAACCTCACATAGCATAAATCTGATGAAGCAGACAACGTAGCATATTAAACTGAAATAATACACTTATGCTTGCTGTACTTTCATCTGAATGCAGGACACAGCTTACTGTAGCATCTTATAAAGGATTGTAAATGCAGATTTTGTTTTACTTGATGCCAGATCCAGTGGTAACAAGTCACTCAGGCAAACAGAAATCTCAGCTGATGGGGAAGATCTTGCTCTGGAAATCAGCAGACACAAAGTGCCATGAACACATAACACAACTTGACAGCAGAGTGAAAGCTGCTGGTCTAAAGTGATAAAAGGCTCTCACACAGGTTTCATTTCGCCAAAGGATATTCAAGTAGCAACAAGTATGCGAGTTGACTGGGGCAAAANAAAAAACAAAAACAAAAACCCCACGAATCTAGCGTAGTATACAGTTATAATGTAAAAATATTTAGTAAAGAAATTTAAGAAAATAATATACGATTGCTAAAATCAGCTCCCATAATTGGTTTTGATTAACAATGAAAAGTGACACTTAAGCATTCCTCATTTCAAATCAGAAAGGACTTTTTCAATGTTATATATGAATATAGTTATAAGACTTTGTTCCCCACTTTTTCATGGATATTGAACAACTGAAATCCTCTTCTCCACCAGGCTGACCTCAGTCTGTGCAGCCAAAGACTTTCAACACTGTTTCCTAAGTACGTTTTTCTTCAAGTCCTGAAAATTGAGTATAAATTTAAGGGTTCTCATTACTCTTAGATTAACTCCTNAGAAAAAAAAAATCCCAACTTATTCCCTACAGTACTTCAGCCAATCCCCATGTTTCATAAGTAAACAAAATTCAGAAATGCTTCCAAGACAACGTATACACCATTTTTTTTCTGTATTGATAATCCTATCTTTAAAGATTAGAGAACCAAAGCAAAAAATATTTTAAGGTCAAATACAAATACAGCTAGGATTCAACAGAAAGATACCTGTGTTTACAAATCCACTTGCTTACAGCTAGAAACCAAAAATGTTAAACAGCTATCTAAAATGGGTCTCACTGTTATCTGGTATTCATAATTCCACAGTAAGTCACTGAAGATAAGCACTTTAGAGTATCAGCCGAAAGAGAAAATTAATTTTTACTACTGTAGTGATAGGTTATTAAAATAGAGCTGTATCTTTATTTGCACTTGTTTAACGGGCTTTTTCTTAAGTAACAACCACCTTTACAACAAATCTTTTACACATCACTTCCAGAAACTTGTTACTTTAAAACAAAGCAAAACTATTCAGAATAGGCCTATTTAGGAACACTAAATGCTCTTCAGACTCAAAAAAAAAAGTTTTAATATTCTTTCTATTATCAGTAGATTTGTAGGTAATTAACGTGTGCATTAGGCAGCCTAACTTTATTTCCAGTACATTACCACTACTACTTACTCAAAGTTTTGTTTCTTCAAAAAGAACAAGCCAGTGAGAAACTTTTTAGGTGTAAACAAACAGAACAACAAAAACCCTTGTATGTCAGTTACTGTAACTTAACAAAATGTGGCTTTTATTAGTTTTTCAATGAATAGACATATTTCAAGTAAAATTATTACTACAGTCCTTTAATTTAGAATTAAAACTAAGCAGAGGCCATGATAGATTTTCAGGACCTCTTTCATAAACAAGATATGCACTTCCTTTTTCCTTTCATCAACTCCTTCTAGCTATTACATTTACTTCAGATCCTTGTTATTATGAATTTCCAGTAGACCGGGTTGTTATAAAATGCAAGTTACTACAAAGTGACTGGAAAACTGAGCTGTCTGTTCTCAGAGGGCAAGCCATCTGGGCTTGTTTATGTTTTCAACTTTGCAGAACAGGGAGTTGCTCTGTTAGAGACGGGACACCCTCGGGAAGGAAGTATCCCACAGAGCACTGTCTGCCTCTAGCTACGCATACAAATTTTGTTTCATTTTGGTCACGATTTCAAGAGACTATTCAATAACTACAAGTAAAGCATTCGGGGAAAAAAATACCACAATGAAACGCTAAGATTCTTACTAAAATAGCTACCAAGAGACTGGGGTGAGCATAAGAGGGGAAGTTACTCCTGGTATACAACCAAAGAAACAGACTTACTTCTGCATAAAGTAACAAGGACAATGACAGTCTGTTTTCAGAAGTTGAGCACATTTTAAAAAAACTGTTATTCAATTAATGCTCAGGCACACTGTATTTTCTGAACGGTCACACTTGAATTCAGATGACCATTATTCCAAGTGAGTACGGATGGTGGTATCTGACTCACAAGAAACTAGGAAAATCTCCTAACAGTTTTTAGCCAGCTTCTGTAACAAGGACAGTTGTGTAATGTGCAGGGTTTGGTTGTTAAAAATACTTCAGTAGTTTCCACTGTAATTTTATCTATGCGAGGACCTTAGTCACGATTTGTGTTTCAAAATAAAAGTCTTACGTTTTGGCTAGCTATGATAAAAGTATCTAAGATTTACTGTAAGCCAAGCAAGACAGAACTAAGTTAAAATCTGTTCCTTGCTTTCTCAGAACAGTAAAGATAACAAAAAGATACCTTCTAAAGTAAAATCCAGCAATACATATTCATAAGCAGAATCCGTCTTTGTTTCAACTTGTGGTCTCTTCAATGTAGAAAAGATTTTTCCAGGGCTGCTATCATCTGGGTCTTCCAGCTTTCTCAGTCCGCACCCCATGGCAGATCTGCAAATGATTAAATCACAGCAAAAGGTTGGGGGAGCAGCAAGATCTGTCGCTCTCACTACAGGGAAAAAAGAATCCAAATAATTCCGTTTGATTTTGTTTTCTATTAGCAGTAAATCAAAAACCAGAAAAAATCCCGTTCCCAAATCAAAAAGCAAAAGTACTTTCCATTCATTTTTTTTTTTATATGGAAACTGTAAGCCCGTGATGATTTCAAGCTACAAACTTGGTCAGAGTAGGCTGGATTCTGCAGCAATGTTAGAGCTGCTACAAACTAGCAGAGATTTTTCCATGCCACGTCAATTTACAGCCAGCCCCCTATCAGTGCTCTCTTGCAGAGGACACCAATAGTGCTTNACGATTGCTAAAATCAGCTCCCATAATTGGTTTTGATTAACAATGAAAAGTGACACTTAAGCATTCCTCATTTCAAATCAGAAAGGACTTTTTCAATGTTATATATGAATATAGTTATAAGACTTTGTTCCCCACTTTTTCATGGATATTGAACAACTGAAATCCTCTTCTCCACCAGGCTGACCTCAGTCTGTGCAGCCAAAGACTTTCAACACTGTTTCCTAAGTACGTTTTTCTTCAAGTCCTGAAAATTGAGTATAAATTTAAGGGTTCTCATTACTCTTAGATTAACTCCTGCAAATCATTGTAACTGTAACTGAAGCAGTTCACGGTGACACATGGCAAAAAAAGGAACACTGACTGATTTTCTCAGGCTGTGTTACTGCCTGGATAGGCAGTTGGAAAACTGACCTTTTTATTTTTAGGCTGCATCTAGAGAAATGAAGAGCCATCTAGAGAATGCCATTTTAGACGACAGGAACTGCATATTTGAGGTTTTAAAAGCTTTTTTACTTTCTCTCCACTTAAAAGACATTAATCTCATAGAAATACCCACTTTTTCTACAGTCAATCATTGCAAATTGGGTATTAACCCTTTGTGGGTTTCTTTCTGTTCTACTGCAAGGAAAGTGATCTAACTGTTATTGAGCAGCTTCCCAGGAATGATAAGTCTGCAAACTATGTACCCTTTGAAATCCATATTATAATTAACAGTTACTTAACTTCAAAAGAATTTAAAAAATCACTCACTGAGTACAAAGCCTATGCAACAATTAAGACTCCAATCTTACAGTTTTTATAAAAAGCTCTCAGGTGCTGAAACCAGGAGGAAATACCAGTGGCATCTTTTTGATTAAAACATACCAAATAAGCAGATTTCTTCTGCTTCCTGCATGTCTGCTAACACAGGAACTGCTCCCAAATGCCCACTGTTTTTTTTTTCAGCAAAGGTCATCCCTGAATTGTTGCTATACCAGACATACGTAGAAACTGCCCACTTTGAGACTCTTGCCACTTCATTCCACACAGTCATTCAGATCCAGTGTAACCACTCGTATAAAGCCATGACATGACTTGAGTTAGCTGCAAGTAAAACAACTTCTTGAAGCACTAGTCCAGTTGCCAGCTGTTTTTTCGTTGGTTTCTTTTTTTTAAACGAAAGCTAGCTACATTTTTAATGAGGCCAGAACACTGTATTTTGAACTCCTCATGACAAGGCTTGAAACCTATTTCAACCCTCTCATCAAGATAAGAGCTTGTTTATACTATGAAAACTCTTCTGACACCGACAAAGAAACGCTGTTATGGATAAAAACAACGCTCCTTACTTCAGATAGCCCCAGACTAGTTAGTTAGTTAACAAGCTTCCAAGTCGGAAGTCAGTCAACAGTTGCCATTGCAGACTTGCCTCAAAGTCACTGGGCTGAACCAGTGAAACCCAAGATTCCACAGGTCAGAATAAAGGAAACAAAACAAATCCAACCAAGAACTAGCAGCATCTCTCTCAAAGGAGTTCAAAACCACAAAGCACCCAAATGACTCAGGAGAGGAACAGATTCCTGGATTTAAAACCTGTTTAAGGAACTGCCTGTACAGCTTTAGCATCCTGTGGCAAAATGGGTATAAACTACAAACCAGTCCATTTTCAGTGACCCAAAAGGCAAAGGCTCTGGTATCAGAGAATAATAGATCCCTAAAACTACACTGTGATTCACCAAGGTGTGGTGGTCACAGCAACCACCACTAAAAGAGCACATGACTCATTCATCAAGGCTTGATTTAACTTTTAGATTTTTTAAGAGGTGAAGAAAGATAGCCAAACAATGGACCAATAAATCTAACAGAACTAAGTTTCTTTGGAAGGCTTCCAGATCCCCCTACGTTTTTTATTCTGATGAAATGGAAAAGTGATACAAAGATGGCAAAAGAATAGCACACTAAAAGAGCGTGGGTTCAGTGCTGGATTTCTACTGACTGCCTTCTGGCAGCTCAGGAGAGGCGGCAGCTGTTCTGACCAGGAAATGAGACAAGCAGCCTCGCTGTCTACCCACACCTAAGGGCTGGTCCTGCCCCTGGATCATGACATAACTTTGTTCTCTGCTGTCAGTGTCATGGGAGGTTTGACAACATTTGTGTGGGAGGCTTTGTTGTCTTGTTACATCACTAAACCAACTGAATGTAAGGACATCATCTGATGCTTGAAAACGGTCTTTTGAAATGGCTGTCCCTCTGCTCCTGACTCCACACACTGAGCTGTTCACTATTATCACAGAACCACGGAATTGTCAGAGTCGGAAGGGACCTCTAGAGATCATCTAGTCCAACTCCTCTGCTAAAGCAGAACTGCCTAGAGCACATTACTCAGGACTGCATCCAGGCAGGTCCTCAAAATCTCCAGAGGTTATTAACATCATCGAGGTCCAAGGCTGGCTCCATCTACAGAGTCAGTGCCAAGTAAAAGTGGTGATGGCACCCCTTTTTGATGAAATTTCTCTTGCTAGAATTAGAAAGACAACACTTTGTTTTCGGAACATCTGTGAGACACCAAGTTGAATACAAAGGCTATTTACAAGAATGCATTTTTCTTCTCCAAAACCAAATATAACCTGCATAAATCATTTAATAAAATACAGTTTAAACTCTGCCTCCCCCAGTATCTTAAAAGATCAACAATAGGAGATAGTACTTGACATTAGTATATTCTTTTTTCAAGTTATCTGAGCTTCCTGTTGATTAAAATCATAAGTTAGAAGGAAAATTATTAAAATTATCAATGATTTTGTCTGTGTCTGCATGTTGTCCAAATAAATAGAACTAACTAAACAGAAATTCAGGAAAATTGACTCAAACATTTAATTTTTAAACGGATGCTGAAACTCAAGAATGATCGTAAGATACTGAATCTCCAACCCAGAGAGTCAGCTACAGTAGGATCTATAGCAAATGCTTCCTTAAAGACATCTCTCTTTCTGATTAGGGTATGGGCTAGTATGTTAAGAGCTGAAGAATTCATGCTGCTTTAATGTTAATTTGGAAAAGCTTCAAAAGAAGCAGCATTTTGTTTAAAGTTTTAAAATACATAACAAAGACTTCCAAAGAAGGGTTACAAACTTTTTAAGCAGTATCACAATCAAGACAAATGACTCCTGCTCAATCACATGGTTTAGAATTGGCTGAAGATTCTAAGGAGACTATTTCATTTTCCAGTCTGTTAGGCCACCATTGTACAAAAAACATCACTGGTGGTACATCTGTGAGCAGGTTATTCACTTAAAAAATTGTAACTGATGATCTTACCTGAAACAAATTCAGTATTACAAACTGTACAGCCTTTAAAGATCCATTCCTATTCTCAAGGCTAAAGAGCAGTGAGCATCAGAAATCCAAATACCTTCAAACTGCACCAATCACCTGAAGAATAAATTATTGCTATTTATGAAGATTTTACTAGGACCAAAACAGATTTAACTAACAAGAAACAGAAGGGCTAACTCTTAGTTCCTCTGACAAAGACAATGTAAACTAGTATTTGGATCGAACATGTTTCCCACTGGGGTCATAACCACCTGTGTTTACAGGTTACAAAGGCAGGAAAGAGCATCACTAAAAAACAAAATCAGCCTTATCATCAGCTATAAATCAAGTCAGCACCAACACAGAACATTTTTAACGGAGGACAGAAAATAGTAAGATACAAGGAGGCAAACCGCAAACAAGCTAAATTAGTCAAGGTTTTTCCAGAACCTGAGGCTAACAGCTACAGGACTCAAAAACAATACATTAAAAATACCCTAAATATTAATCATCTCAAATTGCAACACTTTTGAACTTCACAGTTCCTCTCTTAAATTCTCTTTAAGCGTACTTCCTTTGTTTTACGGCTCAAGGCAAATACAAAGTTTTTGTTTGGGACAGAATGACAGAAAAAGCAAGCAAAAGCAAAAAAACCCCCAACCACAAAAATTCTACAATTCAATTGTCAGGTATTTTTTTGCATCCCCCTCCCCAAAAATCATAGAACTGCGTAGGTTTGAAGAGACCTTCAAGATCATCTAGTCCAACCATCATATGAAGAGCTTGGCTCCAGCCCCGCAAAGCCAAAGGTCCCAGGCAATAGGGTTGCATTGAAACCCCTTCACATCCTCTTTCAGCTGTGCGGCCCAGCGCTGCCCACAGGCATCAGTGCCTGCGGTGGTGCACCAGCGCTGAAACACCACAGCATTATCACATCTCTTGACCACCTGGGAAGATTTTCCTTACAAAATTTCTGAAGACTCACAAGAGGAGGCAGCAGTTCCTTACTTGTGACTAAAGGGTGGTACTGAGCTGTTGTGGTTTTGACCAACCAGAAGGGCAGATCATGCCCTACCCCACCACCTGCTCTGCTAAGAAAAAGAGAGGTCAGAAAGAGATTAGATTTAGGAGTTCAGGAAAAAAAAGCTACTTTAATGAAAATATCAGTAATAATAAGATAACAAAAAGAAAATTTAAAAAAGGGAAAAGAGTATACAGTATTACTTTAACTAAAAAAGCCTCATGACATTTAATTTTTTCCTTTGAACGAATAATTTTGTGAATGTAACAGGTACAGTCTTGTTAAACGTGAACTTGAGCAGAAAAGCCAGCTTTTCTGCAATGCAATTTAATGTTCTAAAAATAATTAACAGATTACAACAATACTTTGTTTTAAGGACTAGTTTAATAACAAAATTTAATCAATTTTATTTTCCATATTTTTCTAAACTACTTATCAATCCTACAATTAAATAGAAAGAAGTTACAATCCAAACAACAGACAGGGACCAATTTGAATTAAACTTTCAGTTACAAACCCAGAACTATACTACAAGTTACAAACTACAGAAACATGTTTATTATTGTGGCATGACAAGTAGTTTCAACAGAACAGCTTTCGATTTGTAAAACCACTGGCAGTTCACTAAAGAGAGATCTACAAATTCATTAAACTTATCTATGCACATCCACAGTATTTCGCTCATCAAGGCTGCAGTAACTATATCATGTGTACCTGCACCACAGTATCAAACACCACAGCCATGTGATCAACTAAAATCACACATTTTGGAACAAAACTGGATCTTCTAATTAATATTTCCAGTTAGTTTGAGTCAGATTATGAAAGGTATTCTGTTTAACATACAGACTTATCTAGACTGTAGCTCCACTGCCAGAGATATGGAGCGACCATGTGAGGCCCTCACAGTTGCTAGAAATACTGTTAACAGCTGGCTCATTAGAAAACAAAGGCACCAGCAGGGTCTCTAAATTCTAGAGGATGGAAGCCGTAAAATTTAGTTTGTTAATACCTGAATGCAACAAGCAGTGCACAAAGATGATTATTTCCTGTTAGCGACTGGAAGTCCACTGAGCACAATCCTAATATGATGTGTTCCCTCCTAGCACATTTGTAAAGCCTTACAACGATCACTGGGAACCTGCAGAAGACCCAAGAGAATGTTATACCCTTCTTCAATCTCCAAAACCAGTGATGGATCAGGATCTTAATATCTGCAGTTAACTAAATGACTTCTGTATAGAAGTACAGGAGTCTTTGTATAATGGAGATTTTAAGTGGCATGAGAATAATACTGTGTAGTGTAAGAGACTGAAGAAGTAATGAACAATAGAATGTCAAAGACAATGCCATTTTGTCAGCAAGTAAGTATTGTATTTATTTCTCAGTGCATATCATTTGCGTATCCCTGTAACACAATTACAAGAGTCAGTTACTGTGCCTCAATTGTGCCTATGGAAGGATTCAACTACTAGAAGCTTGAAGGTTCAGCTACTACTGACTGATGTTATACCTTCATTCTTGGCAAGCACTTTGAAGATGACCTATAACATAAAGGGATGCCCTTAGCATTTCAACAGCGAGCTGTAGTTCTTAGAGGAAAGCCAACATTCAGAGCTTCGTCTTGGTCTCTTCCAGGTCTCTCAACCTAAACTGAAGCCTTGTTAAGGCCTGATGATACAATCCTAACCAACAGTACCTCCAAGACTGATGGCCCCACAGCAGAACACTGCAGTTCTGCGTCTAACACTGAACATCCATCCAGATGATCAAGTTCATATACAACTACATTTTGTGAGTATCTGGACTACAGCCACAATCTGACAACATGTAAATGACTGCACAGCATCTGTATGCTTTCAAGCAATTAGTTTAAAAGATTCCTCTGCAAGCACACAGCCTTTTTTAATATAGTACTCACTGTAAAATTTATTTCTTGGATCTCTAAAGCCTTTTAAAAACAGGGAAGTCATGTCTGGTAAACAAATTGTGAATTCCAAAAATAAGGACTTGGGACGAAATATTCCAAATCCTGGGTCAAATGCATATTTGTTTCATGATACAAGAAATAAGGCCCTGAGAACACATAACCCTTTCTTTGGTGCCTTCAGAAGCAGCACTTCATTAAAAAAAGAAAAAAATACTTACTATGTAACAATTCTTCCATGGAAACGAATTATTGTTAGGATGTGTCAACACTTTTATAATATATTTATATTGATGAATTCTAAAATCTAAAAATCAAAACAGAAGAACAAGCGGACAGATGTTTCTAGTGGTACGCACTGGATCAGACACACAACAGGCTAGAGCAGCGAGCATTTATCCCCTCAGAAAAAGGCCGAGATCTCCACGCATCTAACAATAGTTTACCTTTTTGATACTTACTGGTAAAACAGTCCCCTACAGCTGCTGTAAGTTTTTAAGATCAGAATCTATTGAGTTATACTTATGTAGATCTTTCTACCTAGCAAGAGGCAGAAAGTCACTTGAAGAAACTTGCAACCAAGACACAGTACATGGCTCTCCTTTCACAACAATTTCAAAACATCTTAAGAACAGAACCAGACTCCACCTCTCTTCTTGCACAGTATCAAACAATGCTATTGACTGCTGAAATCATCTTTAAATATATTTACATAGTACAGATGGATTATTTACCAACTATAATGCCTACTCCAAGATCCCTGAATAATTAAATTAAAAACCCACAAAAGAAAACCCCCCAACTTCCTACAGAGCTCAAGGATATTTTACATACCTAAAATAAAGACCTCGGTGCTACACAAGTAATAAGCCATAGTGTACACTCCTATAAAGTGCAAAGGCTGTATTTTAACCTTTGAGGAATCCAGCTTTTACAAAACAGAAGGAATCCCAGGGGAGTGAGAAAAGCAAGGAAAAAAAAAAACAAACAAGAAAATTAACTTCCTGCAGTTGATGAGAAAGTAGTATCCATCTCAACTCATGATACTGCCAAGGAGTTCCTAAATTTTGCACAGACAACAGAAAAAATTGAAATCAAAGCATCAGGGAGAAGTCTTCAACCACCTTATAATTGTAAGAAGTCAGTTCTTGCCTTTTTCTGTCGCTAAAAACATACCATAAAATCAAATTTATTGTTTGCCATAGGCAAGAAAAGTGTCAGCGTTATATGAGGATAATTATTAAACTAGTGGTCCAAATTTTAATTTAAAGTTACTATTCCCAAGCACTAAAACGATACATAAGTGAAACACGTATAAAAGCCGAGAATACTGACTGCAAAAGAAAAATATTAGAAATAGGCAAACTATATTGGAATTGAAACAAAACGCACAAATTTAAATAACCAGATTTTAACCCACAGCACAAATGCTATTAATAGGTAGGTAGATGGCTCTTACTTTGTAACTAATGGATCTTTTAGGTTTATGTAATCCAGAAATTAAATGTTAAATTTTCCCTTGAACAAAGATATGCTGGTTTTCAATCCATGTTAAGTAACCAAAGTTTATACAGTCGGCTGCGCATCAGAAATCACCATTTTGTCCTGTAACAGTATTTTTATTAAGAAAGGAAATGCAGGACAAAATCATGTTTTCACATGTTTTTACCTGTCCAAACTAAAAAATTTCATTCTATTTCTTTACAAAAAGGAGTTGTGGTATTTTAACTCTGGCATTTTTCAAGTAAATGTTAGAGTCAGGAAGAAAATATCCTCCACTTGACAGGATAGCTGAAAGTCTGATTTACAGAATCTGTAGAAGGTGGCATAAAATTTTATCTTCCATTTTGTAATCTTTTCTAGGACGAAAATGGGGACTTCATTCATGTCGAGGTGTCAGACTCACAGATGAATGATGTGAAAAATTTCTTCTCACAGAACATGATCTCAATTCCTAAAGAGAGGAAAAAATGCTGTATTGTTTTGTCTATTTCAAAGTGTGTCTCATTTACTACATTATTAATGTTCCCATTAAAAGTTACAGTCCATTGTGATATTACACAGCTAGACAGACTTAGTTCAAAATAGGAAAACTAGATTTCCATTATATACATAGGTGAAGTTGATAGTGGCAAGAAATATCTTCTTTTATTTACAATTACGGAATCATAGAATGTATTGAGAATTAAATCAAGTTTTGTTCATTGATCATATAGCCTTAGTAAAGTATGTCAAGTTACTAAAGCAATTGTATCCTCTTTCTAATCGGATAGAGAAAATTTCTCTTTGTAGTATATTATACTGCAAAACTATTTAACCAATTTTTTTTTTTTTTTTACTTTTGCATTCTCTGTAATGTCAATCAGAGCAATGCATTAATATAAGAATTTATAATAATGCTTACATTAATTTTTCAGTAGCCAGAACTCAGATTTATAAAACTTGAGCTGAATAACTGAAAGTGGTCCTATTCATAAACTAACACATAAGCACTAGACGGTGGCTAAGAAACTTGCCAGATGATGCTACTAGCTGCTAACAAAAGGCTGGCAAGATCCAGAAAACAAGGCTATTGTTCTAGGTGCTGGCAAGAACAGTTTTTGGAATATTTGTACTACTCTATTCCTCCTAAGACCAAATACTCCTGCACTCTCCCTTTACGTCTCAGCTGCTCTGTATCCAATCTGTGGAACTCCCATCTGCTTTATTCTCTTTACTTAACCCACCTGAGCCCCTTCTTCACATTCCCACTATGCTGTAAGACAGCCTCAAACTCATCTCCTAACCTTACCTTCTTAGCTCAGGCCTTTTCAACGCTCTAACTTTTTTAGTTGTTTAAATGTAACCACATTTTTACCCTCCCTTCTGGCTCTACCAGTTTCAAATACAACTAGCTGTAGTTCTTACATGCCTGTATGGATTCTGAACACACTTTAATCTTGAGATCTCAGTTTCTTCCCAACATCTATTAGCTCTGCATCATGTTGTAGATTGCTTTTCTAAATCTCTAGGTTCCATGGCCAGCCTCCCTGCTCACTTTAGCTTTTATTACATCAGTTTTACAGGATTTCAGTCCCAGACTATTTCTCTCACTCTTTCTCTAGTTTTCATTTCTGGCAGAATATGGAAACAAACATTTTCTCCTCTCTACTAGCTGGTCCCAACAGAAAAAAAACTATGCTCAGTTTTCACTGCCAACTTTTAATGGGTTTTGGTTTGAGGTCTTTGGGGGGTTTTTTTGTTTGATTGGTTTTTTTTTTTCTTTTTTTCTTTTAAGGCCATACCCATATTTTACCCTAGTTCCATTTATTAAAATACTATTTTTTTTTTTAAAGTGTAAGCAACTAAAAGCAGCACTTTTTCACAAAAAAAAAAAAGCATGACTAAACACCTGCCAGAACATAAGTCCACGAATACAAACCACTGTAAATCACACAAAATATGAGAGAAAGTTGAGTTGTCAATAAAAGAAATAAAACAGATTCAGAAAAGTCATGCATTAAAATGCAGAAAATTTCCCTCCCTGTTGAAGGAAAATAATCCAAACACACAGAACTTGGGAAGTTGAACTAGAAAGATAACAATAAATTAATATATACCGATCATCCAGGGAATGAATTACATGGATTATATAAACTGTTTTACATAGGAAAATTTAGGAAATTTATAAGCAAGCGGGAAGCAGCTAAGCAGTATCACAGACTATGTTAAGTTCTAACAGAGCACGTTTTATAATTTACCAATTTGTAAGTAGAAAGCATTGCAGTGAAACAACTGACCCCAAGTTCTGCAACAGGCAGTTGCTAGCTGGTATGTTGATGATGAATCTCAGCTACATGGGAAGAACGGGACAAGAAAATCAGTACAGGTAGACAAGAGCTGCCCAAACGGCTTAATAGTGAACGCTCCATTGTGACTGCAGTGAAGAAAGAGAGAACATAAAGATCAGTGAAAGCAAGAGGGAAAAAAAATGCACCATTAAACTGGAATGAGGACAAATTACCAGAATAGCAAAAGAAAAAATTGTAAAGATAACATAGAAAGAAACAGTGCAAGAAAAAGCATGCCATCTGCACCTTTCCATGTTAATATAAAATTTAAAAAATTTTTTTACTGAAGTTTAAAAAAACCCCTTTATATAGGCAATACACTGTGCTACAGTTGATGACAAGCCTCTTGTTAATCAAATCTTATGATAGTAGAGGCATATATTCATGCTTCTGGGACTATGATAACTTTAAACAGAACATTTAATCTCTCTCAATTTCTCTGCAGGTATAAATGAAAGAAATATGTACCTATATAGAAAGTGTGTTGTAAGGTTTGGTTTTTTTGTTCCAAATAGATTATCATACAATATCACACAGTACAAGACTACTGTACTTCTCCAAGTGATCACAGGACCTGCCCTTAAAAACCCAGTTTATGTATATACACATTCACGTGCATATACACAAACATGTATAAATATATGTATGTTTGTGTATTATACACTCCCAGAACACAAGTTTTAGCTTATTACTCTTAACTGCAGAGAAAAATGGAGTGTTTTAGTTCAGAACATTCATGACAAAGGCCAAGGTGTTAGCATCATGCACTATTACAACCTTTACATATTCATACATGAACCATACTACAAATGAATACCCTAAATTCTGTTTTGACATATGAAGATGCTCCTCTACCTTTCAATTAGAGACAATATAATTACTGCCAATACCATAGACTGAAAATGCTCAAGCAAAGAATCTCTGACCTCTCTGAAAAGCATGTGATTATTATACCAAGTAGAAAATTCAATTCTAAAGCTGTGAAAAAAGACTGTGGAGAATAGGACAAAGCAGTGACAAAACCAAAACACAGAAACAAGTCTGAAAGCCAGAATACATTTCTGTTATTGACAGGTTCTTGTTGTTAGAGTTATTGGGTTTTCAGAGGAAAAAAAACCCATGAAAATACTAACTGTATTCTCTGTGCTTTTCTAGAACACCTTCTGAAGAAAAAGTACTATAGTTATGCACTCCAGTCTATAACACTTTTAGGTTCAAAGAAATAGATTAAGGAAGACTGTTAGACTTTCTCAGTCAAAACTAGTCTATTATGGGGACTGAAGAGCTTAGATAATATAAGCAAAAAACTTGAACTATAACCGTGTCCACCCCTGACAGGCTTACTACAGCTGGAAAAGATGATCAAGAATAATAAAAACCACCAAAAGCATGAAACAAAACAAACCCCACCTATCCACCCCCACGTAACCAAACCTTTTACAACTTTGCTCAGTTTATGTAGACTTTAACTGTGCTGCTCAGCTCCCCAGGCCTCACAGGTCTCCCTCATACACACAAAGCAAATATTTTTACCAGGCCAGCATCTCAGAACTCAAGGTAATCATCCACAAAAAAAATAAAATAAAATAAAATAAAATTAACTCACAGGTATTTTTACCAGGTCTGAAAACAGACAACACAAATTTCAATCTATAATCCCAAAAAGAAAACACGTTCAAGTAAGTACAAAAGATAATTGGCAACCACATGATCAAGGGGAAGGGATTAGTATTTTTGATTAAAACCTGACCTTAAATACCAAATCTAAAAAATAAGTCATAGTTGGAAATTTCAGACAATTTCTAATTGTCTGTTAAGGCTATTACAAATTTTGTAAAATAAGTTTTGTATTAAAAGTATTAAAAGTTTATTAAAAGTATCAACAAAATGTTACTTCAGCTGTACGTTAGAGAGAACGTCCTCGTTTGAGGTAAAATAGAACCAACTTTCTGTTCAGTAATTTTACTTCTTAGCTAAGCCTATTCTAACTCTCTGAAGTTAACAGCACATTGTGCAGAAAACTGTTTGCTTACAGAGTGATAAGACTAATATTTATACTTCATACCAAGGAATGGTATGTAAAGAGGTTCTTGCTTATACTTACTGCTGTAACAACCAGGGTCAGCTAATTTCATCATCTGCCCCACATTTGCCTCCCATTTGCTGCAACAACCAGGGTCAGAAACAGGAGAGTGTAGAGGGGTTACATCTGCAGGGAGGAGGGAACAAGGCAGGTGACCCAGAACTGACCAACAGGGGCATTCTACCCCATCTGCCCTATGCTCAGTGTAAGAGTTGAGGGACCAAAGGGAGTTTTCTCCCTTCAGTGGCTGCCATCCTAGGAGCACCCCATCTGTTCATCCTCCTTTGATTCCAATCTGTGTGTTCCTGACTCCAAAGCTGGAATCCAGTTCCCATCCATTGTTGAGTCCAGTCAGACTTACTCAGTGCCTGCTGGTGACATCATCCTGGAAGCCTGATGTGGTTTTGCATATATTGTATCTATTTCAGTATTTTATTTTTAATTTTATTATTAATATTTCATTAAAGTAGCTTAGTTCCTTCTAAACTCACCAATCTTCTCTCCTCCTCATCTCCTGGGAGCAAGAGGTGGGGAGGAGAGCATCTGGCGCCATCGCTGGCCAATTTGGCTTAAACCACAGCAGAGAACGAAAATAACTTAGAGAATTGCCCAAACTGAAGTTTTCTTTGTTAACTGCTGAATGATTTACATGATTAATGAACTAAGTTATCTTTTTGTAAAGAGAACTCAGTTCATTAATCATGTAAACATCCACAACAGCATGTTTAAAGCATTCACAACGGCAATGGAAACACTGGCGTAGAAATCTGCAGTTTCCTTTTTCAATTAAGATTTAATCCATTTTGTTTGCTCAGTTATATAACTTCATTAAAATGTGACTGCAGAGCATGCTCTGTTTTGAGCTCCACTTGAAAGCTGAAAGTCTACAACTGCCAAAAATATCTTTAACACTGGTTGTACCCATCCTACTCAACAAGTAGGCCCAGTGAGTCCAGCAGAGGGCCACAAAGATGATCAGAGGCATGGAGCACCTCTCCTATGAAGACAGGCTGAGAGAGCTAGAGGTGTTCAGCCTGGAGAAGTGAAGACGCTGGGGAGACCTTATAGCAGCCTTCCAAGACTTAAAGATGGCTTACAGGAGAGAGGGGGAAGGACTCTATCAGGGAGTAGAGTGATAGGTCGAGGGCTACAGTTTTAAACTGAAAGAGGAGTGATTTACATTAGATATTAAGAAGAAATTCTTTACTGTGAGGGTGGTGAGGCACTGGAATCGGTTGTCCAGGGAAGTTGTGGATGGCCCATCCCTGGAGGTGGTCAAGGCCAGACTGGATGGTACTTTGAGCAATTTGGTCTAGTGGGAGGTGTCCCTGGTCATGTCAGGGTGTTAGAACTCTACCTTTAAGGTCGCCTCCAACTCCAACCATTCTATGATCCTCTCATCATATGACTTACAGCTCCTAGTGTAAAGCCTGTTTAATACAGTGGAGGCAATTAACAAATCACCTTCAAGGTAAGGTCCTTATTTTAGGCATCCAGTTTCTCTTACATGGCCACTACTTTGCAGTTTTCAAGCACCAGATACATTTGTTGGGATATTTTAACAAGACTACAGCCAGCACTTTTATGCAGCTGGGGAGTAGACGGAAATGACACAGCCACTTGTTTAATACTCAGCAGTCTGCTGTCAACATTTGCTCCCCGCCCCGCATCGTTGTTGAGTGCTCAGCCACAGTGACAGATGCAATACAAGCTGATTGATCGTATTCACTACACATGGAATATACTCAAAACTTTAAGCGGGTATGTGAAAAGGTAAGACAAAACATTAAAGCAAGAATTATATTCCAGGACTACTATTTGCTACTAAACCAAGCTAACTAAATAGAAATTGAAACCCGTCAAAACTGTTCAGATCACTTTCTAATGATTAAGATGATCAGAATTCAGCAAGGTTTTATAAAGGGTTTAACTGTATCTGTTAATCTACTTGAGGCCCAAACAAAGCAGAATTTCAATTCTGAGTAACAGAAGACTTCTGAGAAAAACAGGTAAGAACGAGCATGAAATACATGGAAGGAATGAACATGATTATCAGTTTCATGCCGTTTCAAGTTTAAGTCTGCACTGCTAACAGAAGTCCTACTTCCTATATCCTATCCCAAACATCTTGTGCAGCTACTTGACAAACTGGTCTGGGGAACTGATCCAAGTTTAAGTTAGTTCTATTTGGGTGGTGGGAGGGGGGCTTCATCTTTAATTGTATCAGTTCCTTGACCTGGTTTACTGTGTTGCCCCACAAAAAACTCTACCAGCACAGGAAATGGGTGGTGTGGAAATTGGAATTAATTGCTGGGCTAGATCAGCTTTGGCTGTGTGTGAAATCATGTCTAAAGCTATCAATAAACAGAAAATATTGCATCAGGAGATAAATAAGAGTCTGAATTTGCAGCTCATTTCCTATGCCACAGTAACCAAACAAGGTTTTACCATGCATCCACATATTCTACTGTAAATGAACATATTATCACTTAGTACAGAGATAAAGCATGGTACTGTGGCAATTACTGCAGAAAAGGAAGAGCTATCGTGCTCTAGCTCTGCCTTGTAACCTATTTTACATCATCCTGTTTGTATAGCCTTGGCCCTAGAAAAGATAGGAGTCAAGCTTCCAACGTGAAACAGCTTGTTTCTCTATTTGATACAGGTAAGCGTGCACAAGTTGTGACTCCCAAGACTACTGTTGCCTTCTTTTTTTGTTTTCATACATTATTAGAAAGTGGAATACAAACTGGATATTATGGATTGCTGTGTTACATCAACTCCCTTTTAAGTATTTGTTAAAAATACAAATCACAAAGGATTAATATTCTCAAATTCCTATTCACCTTCTGTATTTTTTATTGAAGTACTTGCATTTTATTCAAAGACAACATAGCCCCCTCTACTGGAAATATTTAGTAGTTACTGTTACACAAGAGTCTGGAAAAAAGATTCTTCTCTTAAAAGAAATTGAAAAATAATTGAAAAAAATACATACAAAAGCCTATACCATGGCTTTGATTCATTTGTATTTAGTCTGTTGTTTGTAGCTGAGTAAGCATCTGCCACAGAAGATTAAATGCTGCACTATCAGATAAAACTAACACATTTAGTTTTTTGTTAGCAGGTATATCTAGGCTAAATCTAATTTAGACATTATCTTACATGTTGTGCCAACAGCCTCAAATTTAGGCAAAAGGACCTTAAACTGGGACTCCCAAAAACCCAAACAACTTGTGTCAGGCAACATGGAGCAATCACATTTTCAAACAGACATGTAAAATCAGAACTGCACATAAGAACACCCACAGGTGAACAACTAGGACAGTTTTTCTTTCTCTGTGTTCCAAACCCTGACCTCAGCACAACATGAGATGTTTATCTAAGGCTGCAAGTAATGAATTCAACTTCTCAAGGTTCAGAGAGGCAGGGATTTGTAACCACAATTTCAAAGATCTGAACAAAGTTCACCTTTTTCTCAAAATACATTACTCATTTGCAGTTTTCTCTGTACATCAAGTTTTAAAATGACTAGTCATGGTTACTTTTTTTAGTCTCCCCAAATAGTTCCAAAATAAATAATAATCATGTCCTCTGTAACAAAGCTTCAGCTGAGGTGAAACTCCAGTTGCTCTCCAACATTTCAATTTTCCTCATTTATTAATTTGTTAATAAAAGAGTTTTTCATCCCTGCCCCTCTTCTCTTACTGTTCCCTTCGAGAAGGGGGACAGTAAGGCTGGAGTACTTGAACTATCTCAGTTTGATACTCACAGGGGTAGGCACAGTTATGCCACTCTGGGTGTAAGGCTGGTGATGTGGGGCTTGAACTCCATGATCAGAATACAGCTGATATAAAAAAAGTGAAAAACAACAAAAAAAAAGCTAGAAAGTTTGTTGCACAATTTTATGGGTTTTATACACCTATCACATGAATTTAGATTCCTCTAAATTTCAACTTGGGCTACATTTAATCAAAGAAACTGTCTTTTTTTTTAAAAAAAAAAAAGTCAACATTTATGTTTTCCCAAAACTTGGTAAATTTAATTTACCTAGATCAGTAACTTTTCTTGAACTTTCCTTAACAGAAGTAGCATGCTTCTTCACTACATATCCATTGCACTCAACTCTGATTGGAAGAGTGGTTAAATGTGTAGATGACTGTGTAGTAAACTGAAGTGTAATTCCACAAATTATCACACTTACAAGATATTTACATACAAATAATACACAGCCTTTTCTTTGAATTTCACACCATCTTGGGAATTTCCACATGTTGCTTCCTTCAACATCAACAGAATTATGTACCTCTGAACTGAGAGCATGCTACATGCAAGTATTCTGTGTTTTTTTCTTAGTGCTCACAGATTTTAAATTTCAGTATTAGTTGAGACCTGAGATACGAAATACAAAAGGTATTTTACACTGATACCAAGACTTACAAGTATACAATAAATACTGAGATTTATACACTTAAAAAAAAGAAGAAAAACCCCAACAAAGTCTTGTATTATTCAAGACCTTTAGAGGACAATTAGATTACTTAAGTGGGGAATTCTGACATACTTAAGATGTTTGATATACCAGTTTTGGAACTTCTTGTTGAGCAATAAAATACTCTTTACCTTATGTAAAAATACTAATTACTGTCCTAATTTACCATTTATTTTGGCATCCCTGATAATTAGTAATCAATTATCAAAGAGTAAAGTACCAATTAACCATTGTACATTTTTCAATTTTATAACGAGTTTTTCTGTGGCCAATTATTTACTGTCATTCTTAGTATCAAATTATAAAGAAACAGCCTTATACATTAAGAATCTCTTAAGAATATTAGAAATGCCATTGATATAGAAACAAAAGAAAACATACAAAGAAAGAAGTTTAGTCATTCAACTGCTCCCAATTCATTCTGATCTTCAGAATACTTAGAAACGAGCTTTTACTCACACAGAAAAATATTTACTTCAGAAAACTTATGGCACGGGTAGGCTAATTCTGAAGTCTGACTCCCGTTAAGTTAAATGTTATCGTCAAAATAAATTGACTAGTTTTTATACTGTTGTCTCATACACTTACGACCCTCAAATATTTCAGAATCAAACCATTCTCCTAGAAAACTGGAAGAGATACTGTGACTTGAGGAGAGCTGATGTGATTTAAGAGGAGCAGCACAGGTGTGGTAGGTAAATACAGGCAACAGTTGACATAGTGCTCTAAACTGCCTGTGCTTTAGCTAAAAGACTATGTTGTTCAATTGCAGATAAACACTTCAATTTTAAGTAAAAAGATTAAGAAAATACCTCAGGAACTGCAGTGTCCACTAGAAGAGGAGGAGGTATACATCCATTTTCCTGGGTAATCCCTATTGGCTGATAAATGACTTCAGATGGTTGCACATATAAGAATGAAGGTGAAGACGGAGGAGACTGAAATAAAACACATTCTTTTCATAAATTAGGATTTATGCATGATAAATGCCAAAGCTTATTTTACAGTCATCTTTGCTACACAAAGACAAGGCTTAAAAAGAAATGTCAAATTCATCTTTGATAACCTAAAAAAAACAACAACCAAATTAAGTGAGGGGAAGAAGGTAGCAGAGTCGGGTAGTAGAATAAAACAAAGATGACCTTTAATCACTTCTACGCATTTTCTGTATTTTATTTATGATTTGGAGAGCACTGTTAGAGAAATCCTAGCCTTTTGTAAAATTGACACTTACTCTCAATCACAATAACATAATACAGTTTAATTTTCTCGTGCAAAAATGTTACAGTAAAACCACAAATACTTTAATTTTAAAATAAACCCCACAGTATTTCTCCAATTCAGCCTACAAATTTCTAAGCAGCAGACTGACATCTATTAATAGACTAGAACTAACCGTGACTGGACAAGACCAGCTGCTATTTAAAGTAATGAGGATGCACTGTAACAGTTCAAGTTTAAGGGACCTGGTCCTCCCTTCTTCCTCGAGTGTCAAGATTTCCATATTAAGCTCCTCTGCTACAGGGATCACGAGAGCGATAAAAAAGTCTCCCTCAAAATTACTAAGTTAACAACTGCAAGTTCTTCCTCCTATTTCAGGAGTCTGGGTTTAATTTAAACATACTTCTGTGTCTATGTGCCTCTGCTAGCAATACTCCAACAAAACATCACAGTGAGTATCAGTTAGTGAGCTAGTTAATACTAGATTCTCCTATCAGGCAAAATATGGGATTTTTTTCTACCTGCTTCTGAGAACTTACCAAATAATTTAATATAAACTTTTTGCCAGATGGAGAGGGAATGGGAAGATGCTTTCTTTACATCAGATTTGTATTTAATGTTTCAATAAATGCTTGTTTGTGCCTTCTATTGTGTCAGAAAGTGTTGCAAACACATCGCTAATATATAGCAATTAATATTTATTTCAACAGTGTTGTGAATAGTGGGAAGTTTCAAGATAAGTGCACAGTACTTTTAAATTAGATGCAAACTAATGGCAAGATGCTGCAACTATGAACTGTATTTACCTGTGGAACAGGCCACTGCCACTGACTTGGAAGGCACTGTGCTGGTGCCTAAATTCAAACAAGTAGAGTTATTACATCATTATGAACATATGCATACATATACTAGAACTCCCAACATACCAGAATCAAAACCATCTCAAATCTATAATAAAGTCTTAATTTAGAAATGTATGATTTTCATAGGCCCCCAAATAACTCAGCAACCTAGTTTTGTCTACTTCCACTCAACCTCTGAGTTGGTCATTCCATAAGCTTCTAGGCTTCTAAAACAACAAAGCAGCTAAGAAGCATGCCTAATTAGGAAATCAGAAGATGCAAAATGCAGTTAACTTCCCAATACATAGTAAAAACATACTCCAGTAGTAGGCCACCATGATGGTTAGGGGGACTGGAGAAGAAACAGATCAGGATGCTGGTAGAATTGGGTTTGTTCAGCTTTGAGAAGGATAAAGGCAGAAGGGGATGACTATTGCTGGCTACAGCTACCTAAGGGGGGCATGGGCTATAAATGTGACTGAGACAGATTCTCCAGACAAAGGAGAAACATTGGAAGTTTTAACTAGTTACTGTGTGCGCATGTGCGTGTGTAAAGTCTACTATGAAAAGGGGCAAATGCTGGAAGAGGTTGTCCAGAAACTTTTGTGGAATCTCCCTTACTGGAGATATTTAAAATTCAACTTGACAAGCGCCTGAGACACCTGATCAAACCCACCTGCCTTGAGCAGGAGTTTGGCTTAGATAAAAGGACAGTACTAAGGCAATTGTCTAGCAACACCACAGAAAACTTTAATTTGTTACATTTCCATGTAGTTATATAGGTAGAATAAATTGTATTATAGTGAAAAGAAAGCCTCTAATTAAATTAAAGTCTATTTTGTATTATTACTTAGAACAGCCTTTTTATTTCCTAAGACTAAACAGACCTGGAACAGTGCTGCAAATAAAACTGCACGGCTGGAAGGAATACTGATGGTCTGATGCCCATTTTCAAACAGATACCTGATAATGGTATGTAGGAGACTGATAAACCGGTTGAGCCACCATCACCGGTGAACTGGAAACTGAGCGCGACTTAAAAAGAAAAGAGTTACAAGTTTAATGCAGCAATTTCATAAGTTGTCACACCTAGTAAGGGCAGTTCTGATGTATTACAATGCTGAATGACTTCCCCTCCCTTTAGAAAACAGATTTACCAAGTTTTAACTTATATCCAGACTCTTCAAAACCACTGTTTCTAAGGGCCTACCTTACAGATGAAACAAAAATGTTTGGTACATTTACCTATTTCTTGCAGAAAGCACTAGGCCATCACTGTCTAGGTGCATTGGTACGTTTTTGTAAACACTTAGGGCAGTCTAAGTTGTCACTGATGTATTCCTACCCTCTCCACAGCTTCAAACCAATCTTCACTATTGCTTTCCCTTCCTTACAGCAGCCCAAGCATGCATCTGATTTGGCAGTGAGACAGTTCAAGGAGCTAAGCCAGCTAGAAAGATGCTTGGGGTTTTTTTGGGGCCCAGTTTACAGTCAGAGAAGCACCATGATCGGGAACAACACAGGACTGAGAACATCTAATTCTGGTTAGTTAAAGCTAGTGAGTGCACCTCTTCTGTTGTAAAAATCCCTCATTCCTGCAAATATTTACAAAGGAACTGTTCCACAGCTACTTTAATTCATTCTACACTACATTAAAATGCAAAATCCTAATCTGCACTGTTTACATGCACAATACACACCAAAAAGTATTGATATCTTCAATCTGATTAATGTTTTATGTAACATCAAAATTTCAGGGTTTTTTTCCTTAACTTCTTTATATTGTTACTTTTCTAATGATGAAAATTAAGAATATGTAAATAACTGAAACCAAAAGAGGCAGCAGAGAAAGACTGAGTACTATTTTAAACACAGCAGATCTGAGCTGGGGCACCCAAACCAAAGTTTGGTACTAGAACACAAAAAGTACTGCTTGTTGCCAAAAGGTAGGATTTGGGCAAGTTCTTTAGAACTGTAGAGCATGAACTCCAAATTTTTTTTCTAAAAATACGTGAACAGCTGTTTATGCTTATGCTCAAGTTGAAAAAGTACTATGCCACACTTCTGTTAGAGAAGCAAACATCTTAGAAGAAAAGTGATTAAAACAGAAGTACTGAGAAAGAGACACTACAGTGCCAAAATAAGCAACATTAAAGATTCTCTTACTGCTCTTATCTCTGTTTTGGGAAAGTTTGTTTATATTTATTAGCAATTCTTCTATTGATTCCCCACCCAGTATGTGAAGGGATTTTCCATTTGTTTGTAGAGACAGTATGTGCAGCTTCTGTGAATGCTGCTTTTACAGAGCCTAGTAAGAATGCATCCTCTACATATGTCCTGTCCCTTAAGCAGATCCCATCAATGTTGCAATCCTTCCTCCTTGTAAAAAAAGCTAAACTGAGATAATTGACAACTCCTTCCTGTACTTCCCAAGAAATTCCGTCCAAGTTCCCCAAACCTACTACTGTCAAACAACTGATCTACCGAATTATCTTCCTCCTAAAACAAGCAGTATTTGTAAAAAACAGTATGTAAATGACTATAAAATTAGACAACTTCACTTTTGCTCTATCTACTGTTATGTTCTCTTTTCATCAGCAGCATAATATTTTGCAGCTGAGAACACTTCACTCTTGGAAGAATAATAAATGGAGCCAATCAAGGTTCAAAAGCACCAACAACTCCTTAGTAAAGCAAAACATTTCCTGGGGTAGGGCCCACACTCATTCTGAATTACGCTGTCCAGCAGGTCACATCAAAGCCAAGTCCCCTGCAGAAGAACTATAAACTTAGGCACTACGTAAAACCTGGCCCACAGAAAAGCATATATACAAAATTAAGTTACTTACTGGCCATGGCTGCACAACAGAAGCAACTTCAGATGTATGAAAATAGGCCACTCCATTGTGGTAAACATAAGGATAGCCACTTGAAGTTGTTAAGTACATCGTACCCCCTTCTGGTATTGCAGCAGAACCTGGAATTATTATCTTAAAGTTAACTTACCAACAATCAATTTTTTTATGTGTAGGTCTAAAGAAGAAGAAAAGATCATTTTTGATCTTCAGAGAAGCAAAAGACTTAAAGGAAAGAACATGAGTCAGAATTGAGACAGCAGTAAGCATACTATCTCAAACACAAAATCACAAAAGTAGATGGTCACAGGATGTCTCCAGAGGAAGATGGGAAGGGTGCAGAAGATTACACACACAAATTCCTAAACACAGTTAACTCCCAATTACCAGCAAATATACACCTACTTAATCTTCAAATATCCAAAGGTAACTTTGCATCATAGATTTTCATTGGTAACCTCCACATACTCATATTTATCATATTGCCATTAAAAACGGAGTAATTTCACTACAAGATGCAGCCTCATTTCTCAACACACAAAGACTGTCCAACTACACAGCCCTCCACGGGGTAATGACAGCAAGCATTATTCAAATAAAGGGATATCTACCTCTATGCAGAGGTTGGTTGTGGGTTTGGGTGGGTTTTTTTTCTCTGCTTAGTTTTCTTTGTGGTAGGGTTGGATTGGTTTTTGTTTTTTTCTCCTTTCAAACACTACCTTTGAGATCACCTAGACTCTATTCCTTTCTATCTGCATTTTGAGGGGTATGGGACAGGACTTCATGTTTCTTTAGAACTTTTCCAAACATGAAGACAAGTTTCTGTTCCAAACAAAAAAAAGACTGCTGTAACAAAACGAAAATTAGTTCTTTTACTGAAAACAAAATCTTGAAATCACATTAAGTAGTAACACAGCATGGAAAAACTCAGGAAAAACACAATATAAAGAAGATAACCGAGCAAGTTTTAGTTTTTCGTCTCCCTTGCGAGGTAAGTGCCACAAGGAAGGCCATTCTGTGGACAGACATAACGCAAGAGTTTACTAGAATGCCTAGCAGAGGACCAAAAAGGTTCCCACAATTATTCAAGGGTCTTTACTGATGTTAAGAGTTTGAACAACTAGAAAAGCCTGAAGACACTTGGGTACAACAAAACTGAAATACTATCCATAGACAGGTCAGGCTAAGATGGTTGTTAGGATAGTGTTAAACAGATCTTTGAGGAGTTAGAAGCTAACTTTTGTTCCTATAAGCAATCTAGAATAGTAGTTGCTGATACCTCAAAATGATGATCACGTGGTCAACAATTCCATCCACTTCACTAAGTACACTGCACAGAACTTTCTGCTATTGTTGAATATGCCTCTTACAAAGGAAAAGGAAATATTCTCCATCAAATCCAACAAACTCACTGTGACAAAAATCCCATACAACTTGGGGAGGTATAGCTACCAGAAGTCTTCCAGCCTGCAACAATTCATCATACTTCCTCCAGTTGTTCCTGTTTGATTTCTACTTTTTAGCTTTCAGAGCACTCATTTTCACAACACTTGGGGCTGAGGAAAAGCAAGCCGAGTGGTCCTCCCAATACAATCCAAGTTATTCACAAAAAAGAATCTATGATGACAGAAGAGCTAATAATTGTTTTGTTTAATAGCAGGGAAGACAGATACTAGATCACAGGTGTGCTAGAGAGCACAGCAATTAACATGCTCTCCCCCATTCTGCTAAATACACTAGAATCACAGCCCCACAGTGATACTGTGACTCTAGATTTTATGGCTTCATGAACCTCAAGATGAGCTGCATTAGAACAAAATATCCTAGCAACTAAAGCTGACAGTCTGAGCATGAGAGCAGATATCCTAGGATCTGATGTTTAGTGTGTCCCTAGGATCTGATGTTTAGTGTATGTCCCCAGATGTCAGCATGACTTGTATAACAGATCTAACCTAGACCTGAGGAATGAAGTGGTAGAGTCAAACAGGAACAAAAAAAGTTCTCAAAAGGACACAGCAGTTTTCTGCAAAGGTGTTTTAGATGTTTTTACCCCTCTGTTCCCCTAGGTCTCAGAATCAGAGATACACCCCTCTACTATCAACACACATTCAGCACAGGAGTCAGAGGAAGAAAGCACTGGAAGTGAGGCAGTGCAACTGTGAAAGCAGATGGAAAGAAAAATCAAGCACAGTAAAACCCCATATATCCTTTTGATAACAACTAAGCAAAGATCATGATAAATAATTTATACAGCGAAGAAACTACCCAGTTGAAACAAAACATTCTATTTCTTCTGAGCAAACACTACCCCCTACACACTTAGAAGGCAGAAGGGCCTGTCTACATATGAAGGGAGGAAGAGAGGGAAGTTTCTTGTCTGCAGAAAGTAGGTCTGCACCAACAGCATTAGCTTATAGAGGGCAAATACAGAAAGAGAGTTACAAAAGTACACTTCATTCCCTGCTGCACTTACAGAACAAATGCAATTTATACCTCTGACACACGGCTCTTACCGAGGAGTAACATACCAGCATGCCCTGCTATGCTGAACACTTGACACATCCCATCTTGAAAGCTGGCAATTTATATCCTACAATTTTAGTAGTCTACTACAGAAATAAAACAGCTCCTGGCAGGAGGAGAGGGCATCTTCACTAGAAAACCTGCCTTCTGTCTCCCCCAAAAGAACATCATAACACCATACTTGCTCATGATGAAGAAGTCATCTGACAACAAACCCCCATCAATACTCTTCTTACTAAGTGTTCAGTTTAGGTGGTTCTTTGCCAAAGGAGGAACACACAGCATCCACTCTGTTACCCTACAGCAAAGAACTCTTAAGAAACAAGTAGTGTCTGCAACCACCCATTCCTTACAGTTTCTACCAAAGCTGAGATGCAGCAGTCCTGACGGATTTTGTCGATATAAATAAATTGGTAACAACCCACCCAACCACCACGGCCTGCTTTATCCTGTTGCATCTGAGGACAGTTTATGTGTTTTGATTTGAGGCTCTGCCTGGCAATCAAGAGAAGTTTCCATTCAGTTCATTCCTAGATAATCTTTGCCAAAGAAGAAAGTAAATAATACACTAAAAGAGAAAAAAGAACTAAAGATCATCAATCTGTTTATTTGGACATTTCCACTGGCACGCACTTCCTTCCACTGAGCACATTCCACACACACAGCATTAATACAGGGCATGATCAGGAACATCTTTGCTAGAAACTTCTATCTGTGGTGACACATAGTAAATAAAAAAATACATACGAGAACTCCGTATTTGTTGTTTTCTTATTGCTGGACCAATATTCAATTTCTTATCTTTATAATTAAGTTTTTTAGCCTAGAATTAAAGAAAAAAAGACATTCAGTATGTGTATTTCTACACATATCTAGGCATCTAAGAAACTAAAATTAGAAGTAAACAACACTTAGTATGTTCCATACTACCCTGCCTTTTATCTACAGTGCATCTCAAACCAACCAGAAGCTATAATAATTCCTTTTCAATCTAAAGTTAGACTTCATAGACAAAATTAATCATTCTTAATTTCAATTATTACTTGCTCCTCATGGAGCCTCTTGATTAAGAACTGACACCTGTAACTGTCAGCAGGTATTTTTTTTTGAGTTTTACCTTCCTCATGTATTTACTGCTGTAAGAAATGCTGTATCCAGCCTGACAATTTTGAGTATAAAGATCAAACTTAACATCACGATCATGAAAAAAACATTGTACAAAAGATGACAGGAACAAGTCTACAAAAATGGCCAGATTACCAGAGCTGAATGTAAGAAGTTCTCATACTTACTTGGGAGTGCCTTAAAATCTCCTGACATGCAGGCTAACACCACATAAAAGCACACTAAAAGAGATATCCTAGTAAGGCTAAGCTGTGATAGAAGAATTTTTTATTAAGAAGTGCTAGGTCCAGACAAATAAAACTACGTTCTTTTAACTCTTTTGATTGCAACACAAAGGGAGCCTCAGGTCCACCAAGTAAACAAAAACCTTGCCTTTGTCTTTAGATTGACACGTAACTCACCACTTGTTAATATAATGGAAAGGAATAGAGAAAAATCAACATTTTTAAAGTTATCAGCACCTATTTATTGCTTACTTTGCAAAGCCTGAAAGGGGTCTGTTAGGCCTGCTTCCCTGAACAGTGATCTAAGTGAGAATGCACACTAGCACTACCATGTTACACCACAAAGTCTTCAGTTTTCTCCAGTAAGGACACAGTTATTCCTTAAAGAGGAACAAGAAAAACAGTTCTAAATCACATTCAACAGAAGGACAATAGTTAAGTAATCGATGTTTTCTTTGTTAGAGCTCAATTCAGCAATATACTTTAACACCTGCACATAATGCAAAGTCCCACCTATCAAGATTTAAAGGTCTGAAGAGGCAGAACTATTTTGCTGAATCCAGGAATTCATGAACAAGTATTAATTATGGCAAACACACCTACCTAGCCTATTAAATACAGAGCAACTCTTATAAAACAGACACGCATTTCAGTCAAACAGCTTCCAACACAGACAATAAAGATGATTCTTACCAATGCAGTGTTTTTCATTTATGTGATCCATCAGAATGTAAGATTTTTTTATACACAACTTTCACACTTAAAAATATCTAATCTGTAAGGACTTCTTCAAAGCATTTAATACAGCATTGCAAGAAAAGTTACACATAATGCTACAGAAAGTGCATTAGGAATACGAGAAACTGTGGTGAACAAAAAAAATTACTTTAGAAAAACAGGAAGAGGCAGCATTAGTAGTAATAGCACATGACCAGAAAGAGGATCCTGGTGAAACTCCTCAACATCTGTTCTTGATATTAACACAATTTATTATTTTCGAAGATTGTAACATAGACAAAGAAATCTCTGGAGACGACAGGAAAGATTGCCGACGATACAGAAACTAGGAAGGGTGGCTGACACACCAGAAGGTTGTGCCACCATTCAGAGATACCCTGACAGACTAAAAAGTTGGGTGGAGAGGAATATGATGAAATTCAACAAGGGCAAGTGTCCTGCACTTAGGGAGGAATAAGCCAGTGGCACCAGTACAGGGGCTGACATACTGGAAAGCAGCTCTGCAGAGAGGGACCTGGGAGAGCTGGTATAGAAGCTGACCATGAGCCAGTGATGTGCGCTTGTGGTCAAAAAGGCCAATGGCATCCTCGGGTACACTGAAAAGAGCATGGCCAGCAGCTCAAGGGAGGTTACCCTTGACCTCCTTCTGTCCTGGTGATGTAACTATGTCCAGTTCTGGGTTCCCCAGTTCAAGAAAGAGAAGAAACTACTAGAAAGACTCCAGCAGAGGGCTACAAAGATCATCAGTGGACTGGAGGATCTCTCTTATGAGGAAAGGTTGAGAGACTTGGGTCTGTTTAGCCTGGAGAAGAGAAGACAGAGAGAAATTCAAATATCTAAAGGGCAAGTGTCAAGAGAGTGGGGCCAGACTCTTCAGTGATTTGGCCTTCAGACAGGACAAAAGGCAACAGGCACAAGCCTGAAAACAGGGAATTCAGTCTGAAAATGAGGAAAAACTTCACTTTAAGGATGACAGAGCACTGGAATAGGCTGCCCACAGAGGTTGTGGAATCTCCTCTAGAGATATTCAAAACCCATCTGGATGTGTTCCTGTCCCACCTGTTCTGGGCAAACCTGCTTCAGCAGAGGCGTTAGGCTAGATCTCCGTAGGTCCCTTCCAACCCCTACCATTCTGTGAAACTCTCAGCTTAAGACGACTGAGAAAGATTAAGATGCTAATTGATCTTAAGATGAGTATGAGATAGAAGTAAAATACAAAGACAAAAGAGGTGATAGAGTTGTAGGACATCTAAATTAGAGCACTTGAAGTAGACAAAAAAGTGTTAGTATCATTGAATGAGACACCTGTAAGACTTCAGACTGAGCAGTCTTTCAATTACAGAGGCTAAAATCCTAAGCCATTTTCACAATGGTACTCTCTACTAGTTCACAGGAAAAACAAACAAACAAACAAACAACCCAACCAAACAACAAACACCACCAAAGAAAACAGGGGAAGAAAATTAGGTGACTCAAGATCTTGTCTGTATATTCTTCTGGCTCCACGCTACCATATTTTTGGAAAACACTCTGAAAACTTCCTTGAAAGTGTCCCAGGTTTTACTTTGAATTTTAGTACATGAATTCTCAGCATTTTAATCAATTTTCTATGTGGAGAAAGTCACCTGCAACCCTTGGATACTGTTTTCTGGTTTCCCCTACCCTCTCCCCACCCTCCCCACCCACCCCATACTTCTACAGGTATGGGTACATCCTGACCAATGTATCTCTCAATACATTCCAAACAGAAGACCGAGTATACATTTAAAAGAAACAAACCAAACTGAAGTGCTAACATACATGTCTCAAGGGAAGTTCTACAAGGAGTGTCAAGACAGTAATGCAGCAGAGACAAAAAGCAACAATTCATGACATAAAATGAACTTCATTGTTCAAGACTTCAAGTGAACCTAATTATTCCTGAAAAGAATTACATCAGCTCTGACAATCAAACGTGTCAGAAAAGACAGCAGTTATCTTCCCCAACTACTCACAAAATCGTCACAGCAACAGATTTTCTAGTAAAAAAAAAGGAAAGCAATTGTGAAGGGTAGAGTCCTTATGGCTTTGTATATATTACAGGACACATTCAGACTAACAAAGCAGAGATTGTATGTTAAAAACCAGAGCTCTACTATTAACTGGTAACTCTCGTCCCGAGTTCCAGAATACCTCAGCATAAATCTTATATCTACACCACCTTCTTAACTACATGAACCAAACTTAAGAGACCTTCAAATCCAAGTGGGCAAAGAGACCAGACAACAAGGGACACTTAAGTGTCTAATAGGAAATGAAGTATTTAATTTAGGAAGGAATAATAATGGAGTCTATCGCTTACCTCTTGTAAAATCTTCTGTGCATCTTCTTGGGTTTCAAAAGTAACAAAGCCATACCTGAATAAAAATTACAGAAGCTATGTATCTGAAGTTCATATTTACATATATCGTGAGTTATCGCTTCATATATAGTACAAGTGACATTGAAAGGTTAACGAATAAAAAAAAAAAAAAATCACTCACAGGAATAAAGATTGCATTAACTGTAATCTTAATTTAACATCATTGCTATAGTTTATCTACTAATGTATTTAAGTACATCATTATATATTACTGTTTCTATGCAGTGAATGAGTACCCCACGTAGAAAGTTATGCAAAATTCTCTGTGTATTGTCCTTGTTACTCGGTGCATGTCTTCAAAATCTCTTTGTTTAACAGAAATTAAGAACCTGATCTGAAGCTCTGGCTTGTTATGGGTGCCCAAAGTAAAACATTTGGCACATTTCGGTTTTGTGGGTTGTTTTTTTTGGATGTTTTTAAATATTACTATACTTTATAACACAGCTCCCACTTACTTCAGCAACAACTGTGAATGCTCCATACTTACACAGGCACTATCCAGTATGTTAAATTTAGTTCTCAAAAAAAGCAGCAAGATTCAGTGTTTATCTGAATTATTGTCATTCTTCACATGACTTGATTCTTGTTTAATACTAGAACGAATTATTCTCCTACTCCATGACACAGTTATGTCTCTTCCACCATACCTCTTCTGTATAGAAAGCCTGTCTAATTTGTTGCAGGAGTCAGAACTCCTCCAAAATCCCTTGATTAAATCCCAGAGAAATCTAGACCACTGAATGTGGCACTGCCTAAACAAAAGCATCTGATCTTATAATTAAAGTCTGCACCACAACATATGCATTCAAAAAATACTTTTCCTAAAATCAAGTTTGAGTAACAACAAATCCTTTTAAAACAAAAAATCTTCTAGTGGTTTTGTATGCATATTTCTGAAGTTCATGGCTCATTTCTCAGGGTCAGATTTTAGAAGATACCAAGATGACCTCTCGTAATTCCAGACAGTACATCAAGTTTTGCAATACAATATATCAATCTTTGCAAGCATTTCTGTGCTTATTTGAGTACAGAGGTCCAGTAAGTCTCTGACCAGCTATATTTTTAAATCTTAAAAACAGGCTTCTCCCATATTGCCTTTCACAAGCAGATTTGGACACCCTTCCAAGTTCAAAGAACACTATTTTCCTAGCTTGTGACCTTACTTACAGACTTTTAATTCTATGTGCTATCTAGACAATAAGCCAATAGACATAATCTATCACATAAAATTCTAAATTTCTTAAATCACTTGTTAACAAGAAAGAATGAAGTCTGTGCTGGAATTTCTACTAAAATCCCAGCACCATCAAAAGTAATTATTTACCAAGATACTTACCATGAGACATATCTGGCAATCACAACTGCATAATAATTGGATTTTCTTGAGTTATTTTATCACAGGGACACACACACTGCAAGTCCGGTATTTCTTTGAATTTAGTAAAAGTGTAAGGAACTAGTGACAGATCTGGGACCAGAACCAAGTCCAACATGCCATGCAGATGTATACTACATGTTAAGACCTGCAGCCCAGTGTATAATTCACTGATGCATGTTAGGTGCTGACAGCATTAAAATTATGAGATGCCAACACCACAGCTTACTGTTCAGAAGAGAACTTCTGACTCAAGTGAACTTTACATGTACAAGTTCTCAGGCACATTCCTTTTTACTTCAAGTCCTCTTCCTATCCTCCTGTGACAGTACAGCTCCCTACCTTATTTCTTTGATCATGCTTTTGGTTCTAGTGATAACTTTACTACCCAGACTTAAATCTTCCTCCAGATTTGCTCTTTAGCATTGCTGTTATTGCTGACTTCCAGTCTTGGTCGCTTTTTATGCTATCATACTTCATTGTTAGATTTCTGTGTTGTTGCTCTTCCTCCTACCATGTTCTTGTTCAAAAGAAACCTTAATACAAAATCTTATTTATTGCCATGTACTCCAGAACAGCCAGGTCTATCTCACCTCTTCCTCCATTCTTAAGCTCCTTTCCATACTGGTTTTCAGTAGTAGAAATACACGTTTAATAGCTCAGTTACCCTTTTTAGGATTATCTACCTAAATTATGATTGTCATTAAAAAAAAAAAAAACACCTGAGAGAACTACTGATTTTTTTTTTCTTAGTTATACATAGCTTCACCTTATATTACAGTAACATGACAATAGAGTTTTACAATTACACAAGTTAAAGGCTTTCATATGAAGATGTTAAAGGGTAAAAGCAGATTTTTGCATACATGGAATAACTGGGAACATCAATGGCAAAGTTAATATTCTGAGCTATCAAAATATCACAATCAAACTTACTCTAGTCATTATATTTTCATTTCCCACAACATGCTTATTCTACTATACTAACCCCTTTGATACTCCAGCTCTGTCATTTACTATCTTCACTTCTTTCACACTGCCGTACTGAGCAAAAAACTTCCTCAGATCATTTTCATCAGTCTAGTACAGTAAATCAAGGTGGGGGGGGGAGGGAGGAAGAAAAGTTGGTTTGCATAGTTATTCAATGAATATTTATCATAAAACTTTTAATGGATATAATTAGGATAAAATTTGATACAAAATAATTATAACCTTGGATAGGAAAAGAATAAGCGTGCATGAGCCTCACAGCAAGAGAACAGCATCCTTGTTTGATTACTGCTTTTTCATAATCAGCAATACTGCTGGAAAGCCACTAAAATATTAAAATGAATCTTTTAGTGAATTTACGGAACAACTGTCCCTTTACAAGCAAGGCCAATGAATCAGGTTTCCTAGGTCTGAATTTTGGTTTCTGCAAATTTTGCACTAGAATGCTGTTTACAGTACAAAGTATCACCGCAATGTTTTCAAACTTCAAAACAGCAGAGTATGTAGTCTTCCATAAAGAAAGTCCATAGGTCACATGAGGAAAAAATCCCTACCAAACCACTGCAATTTAATGGTCAAATCAACCTAATGTACCACAATCCCTCTTTTTCAAGTATATTTAATATAAGACTCTGCAAACGTGTATAGGCATATCACAAGAAATCCCAACTGTAAATTAAGGAGGACAAGGTCCTTTTAATGCAGAATGTCCTAAACCCACTTGGAAGAAACTGATCTGTTCTGAGTATGCATGGGGAAAGACAAGTTCCTAATACACTGGCACACTCAAGCTATGTGAACACTCATCTGCTTTCCATGAATCAATTTTCTTTTATAATGTAAACATATAAAATATGCTGCCTTTATTACCACATTTTAAATTTAAATTTTTTTTCTACATGGTCCATAGTTAATACTATACCTATTGCTGGAAGAAGTATGCTTATATGCACAGATCTCTATGTGATTCAAGCAATTTCTATAATTATCTATACTTTTTGTTATTTTTAAGGACATGTATCAGAAGTACTATTTCACCTTTAAGTGAATTACTTTGTTTTGAAAATTGTATGTATGCAATTTAGTAAATCCTCTCCTGCACATCAAAGACTTATCTGCCTCATCTAAGTCTGAGAAGCAGTAAGAACTAAAAGAAACAAAAACTAAGTTTAAACAACTTTTGTAACTGGAAAGAATATGAAGTTAATGCTCTTTATGAATAATTCTACCCTCAAGACATGTTTCACAAAAATAAGGCATTCAGCTTGCTTGCTACAACCCCTAAGTGCAACGGAGAGCAATAAGGGTAGCAGATTGCTTTGTTGTCCTTGCTAATCCAAGTATTCAGGCATAAAAATATTAGAAAACACTCAGTCACTCTGAAAGTGTGAGAAGTAAGAACAGACACAAGTGCAGTGAAAAGGCATGAAATGCTTCAATGTTTTATTAAAGCTCAGTAATTGTGTCAGAGAGGACACAAGTGAAACTACCTGTGCTGGTTCTTGAGAAGCTACCCATTGTGGAAAGGTTAAAAAAATTTTTGACTGGAGTCCAGAACCCTCTCTTGAATAGATGATCATGCTTTGTGCCTAAACAGAAGCATGAAAGCCTGTGTACACAGGAAAAGAAACGGAGCCAAACAACTGATAGTTTATATAAAACAATTCTGTGGCACATGCTAAAGTGGTCTCACCTCCTTGAGTAACGAAAAGCACATACAAAGTACAGAAAACTCCTACTGGGGATTTTCCTTTCCCTTAATATTTTTCCCAACGAACACCATGCTTAGACATGAAAGGCCTGTAAGATTTCCCATTTCTGAAAGATTGCTTCTTTTAAACTACAGATACAGCTCATACAGCTGCTTCACAAAGATGAGAAAAAGAACCTACAACAAAATATTTGAAGGCTACAACACACCAAGAAACAACCAAAGAGTCCTAAAGATTGATGTGTCCCGAAAGAGTCATTCAACATCTCAAGGATGTGAATCATGGCTACATAGACTATAAACACAGAAAGCCAGAGGTTTATTTGCAGAGCAGTGTACTAAAGGGGAGTAAGAAGGAAACACCATTCTAAGATTCACAGAGAAATCTGCAAGTATGTGGTATCTAGAAGCTTGCCAGGAACACTTTCAGGAATTGCCTTTTCCTGCTCCTGACAGGAAAAAGGCACTTACCAGATTCTTAAGACAAGCCTTCACCCATATCAAAGATACACAGCATATACCACTGAAGAAAAAGCTCTTCAGACCAGTATGAAAGTGTACCGAACTTATCTTACAAATTGTTTCACTAAAGTTAAGAGGTCAGATCTTCCCTCTTACACATAGGAATCACTGCTATGGTGACAGACCAAATGGAAGTACGTGGCAAAGGATGAAAGAGCTTGCTGGAAAGTT